>OZ024673.1:5060838-5320399 GCA_964016965.1 Diacarnus erythraeanus | reverse complement strand
CATGATACCCTGGCCATATTGCTGCAAGCATAGATCATAGAGTATACTATCCACTACTTGAACAAATTTGATAAACAAGTGACCACAGACCCTACTCTAGGAGCTGGTCACATGATAGTTAATACAGGATATAAGATAACTATTATAATTTGCAGGTCAATTTGATGGGCCAGTTAATGCCACTGCATCAGGTATGTTATGAGTTACTAAAAATCACCATTCATTCTAGCTATTAGCTTCTAGTTCATAATAATAACCATGGAATGCACTTGTAACAAGTGAAGCTCATGAAAAACCTTCATTGCTTACTAATATATTTTGTTTCTGCTACAGATGAGATATTAGAGAGTCAGAGTGATAGATTACAAAACTAAACTTAGCTTAGTTGTCTAGAATGAGCCTGTGTATTGTCTTTAAGTTTACCACTAATAAAATGAATCTAAATCTGTATTGGTGGATGTATGTATCATGAAACTTCAATTCATGATTAGGTATAATAATATAGTGGCTCCCTTACCTCACCTAATGACTATATATATCTTCATTCATACTGGTTAGCTATGTATATATCCTGATACATCAACTTATTCTTTTGATATTAGGTAGTGAAGAAACTACACCTGAAACTTTTGGTAAGTGCATAAAAAATTAGGATATTGGTGGTTGTTTCTGATTGTTCAAAATAGGATAGCTATATGGGAGGGGGGGGGGGGGGGAGGGAGGGGGGGATTGTGGTATAAGTATAGGATCTGTACTATTCATTAAACTCAGATAAATTAATCAAGTGTCCCCCTCTCTCTTGTTCCTATAGCTACATTTTGTATTGTTACTCTATTCATCCCTACATTCTCCCTCACAAAATATTGCATCCATACTTGCTTCTGAAGTCTTTAGGGATGTCGAATTGCCATAAATTTCATATTCTTTGAGTTGTGTCTAAACTTCCTTCATGTTTCATTGGTGTAGTCAGTAAGGCAATTACTTGAACTGAGTTGGTTTTGTTTTGTATTAAGATAATGAAATTCAGCAGATTTTTTGTTTCTATTCACTTTCCCATTGTTTTTAGTACCTGTAATTAAAGATATTATACTTGGGGCTGTTTCATACTTAGTAGCTTTACTTTGCTCATGTAATTTTGCTATTTTCTTTTATTAGAACTATTATCTATAGAGCAAATACAGATATAATTCAGAATGCAGTGTGCATGATGGTTGATAAAGAAAAAGGCATGTATAGTTGTTTATAGCTTTTAAGTGATACATTCTAACTAAGCTAGACCCAACACATTTAACACTTAATACTGAAATTATTAGAATGATAATATTGGTGTTGCAATTTTACTTAGAAATAGTACAAACTTGCTTTCAAGGATGTAATGGACCATCATGTGAGACTTGTAGACCAGGTTATGTGCCACCAGCATGTTGTGAGTGTGATGAAGGCTATTTTATAACATCAGATGATGGCTGTTGTCTAAACCCTCTTGACATTATTAACAGTTATGGAATATGTGTAGGTAAGTATAACTAAAGAATTGTACAAATGTTACTGTTGACTTTACCCAATGAGTACACTTTAAAAGGTATAAACTACAGTGACAGCACTTCCATATAATTATCTCACTAATTGCATATCACTTCCAGTCAGAATATAGTGTACATAGCTAATGATGATATTAAGTAAAGTAAAGTATATACAAAATTGTTTCAAAGAACTTGGTATTAATTTCATAACATGACCACCCAGATATCTCTGTATAGTTCAGACATTAGCTATACACTCCTTCTTTAGCCTGACCACAAAACCTAACAGGGAGTCGGTGAACTCTTGCACTGGATAGGGAAACAGTTCATAGCTAACTTTTTCACTTCTAATACCCTGTTTATGGATAAGTGGTGCACTTTAAACTAGACTTACCAAACATAATACTTCATTATTGTTATTTTACTTAGAAAGAGAGATAACTTGCTTAGAAGGATGTAATGGGTCATCATGTGAGACTTGTAGACCAGGTTATCTGTCACCAGGATGTTGTAAGTGTGATGAAGGCTATTTTAGAGCACCAAGTAGTACCTGTTGCCCACTAGGTACTTTTTACTATAATGGAATGTGTAAAGGTGAGTATAAACTGATGACCTTTACCCAATGACATAAACTATAGATAGTGACATCGATTTCATATATCTCACTAGCTATCAATAATTAAAACTCAGAACATAGCTAGTGTGCATGATGATAGCTAGCTATGAAGTCAGGATTACCTCTTCAGAGAAATCAATTAATTTCAAACATGACCTCCCTCCTAAAGGATGTCTCTGACATTGCATAGTCCACACATTAGCTATACATTGAGTCTTATCTCTTCCTAGAGCCTGACCACAAAACCTAACAGGAAGTTAGCAAACACTTAATTCAGTAATTTCGTAGTCTGATTCATATAATTTGTTCGTGGATAAGTGATGCATTTTAAACTAAACCAATTTAGACTCAGCATACACAACACTTCATTATTTACTTAATCAATTATTAGTGCTGTTATTTTGCTTAGAATTAGTACTATTTTGCTCTCGAGGATGTGTTGGGTCATCATGTGAGACTTGTAGACGAGGTTATGTGCTACCAGGATGTTGCGATTGTGATGAAGGCTATTATAGAACACCTAGTGATACCTGTTGCCCATCAGGCACTATTGACAATAATGGAATATGTGAAGGTGAGTGAGTATAAGTAAGGGTAACTCAAAATGGCTAGTGATATTCTTTCATCCCACCCTTCAAGTAGAGTAGATCTGTGTACTATTACGTTCCACTGCATTAGACTTACCACTGCTTCAGTTTAGTAGCTTCTTGGCTTATTTCAGAGCACACAACTAACCTAGTGCATAGCTTCCAACTGTCCTGGAATGGCTAGGACAGTCCCGGTATTCTAGTCTACCAGAGTGTCCCACCCAGTACTACAACTTGCCTATTCGATGTCCCGGCCAGGAGGCAGACAGCTGTAAACTATGGCCATGGTCTATTAATTATTAGTTTACATAGTGCCTGGCAAGCTAACTTTGCACTACATGGCTGTCACATAGCTAGCTCAAGCTACAATACACATGTAATTGTAATTAAGTCACATGAATTTCCAGCTGCTTTAAAATCATTAGCTAAACAATAGAATTATAATAATATTCATAGTGGGTGCAGCACAATTTAATTGGTGGGTGTGGCTTGTCCTTGTCAGACACTAGGAGAAGTTGGAAGCTATGCTAGTGCATTCTATAGAAATGTATCTGCTTCCATTCCTGATGATGGACTGAACACGTACCTTGGTTAACAATAATGAAATAGTTAAGGAGCTTGTACAGAGCCAGTGTTAGTTATAATTTTAGTGCCAATAATTTCACTGTTGAAAAAATATCTATAACAGGCTTCCCTAAATACAAAGTGCATGTGGTTTCACAAAAGGTAATCAGTCAGAAACTTCAATTCCTGCATCTGGCCCTGCCTTACATATTCTGCTTTAGTGAGACAGACCTTGACAGACAGTAGCCAATGGTAAACACAAGGGGTAAAGAATAATGAAGTTCTTTACTTTAAAACAAACCCTCTCCTCTCCATGCAACATATCATGACATTTCAAGAGGCCACTGTGCTTCATTATCTCTTATACCGGCTAGTAATCTTTCTATAATGACACCATGACACTTGATATCTATAAGAATATTAGTGTGACATGTAGGGAGAGGGAAAGGCTTTGTCTTGGATTATAAGAAATTGTGCACTACTTAAAGTTCATTTAAGGTCTGTATTACTGAAGTAAGGCATGTAGTGGGAAGGAAGGTTGTGTGTATATAATATAATAGTTTCTTTCTCTTGTTTATGTACTTTTTAGTATTGTAGCCTATATTCCCTTCCTTGCCAAGAAACCTTGATGAAGTCTCAACCTTGCATGCTAGTAAACAAAAAAAATTATTGTTGGTCTCTGGTCAGCTGGCAGATGGGAAAATAAAGGGCGATTTCCTCATTGTGGAAAAAATATTTTATCTTCACAGATGGCTATAATAGCTATACATATCCCTAGAAACTTGTTTCATGTACCAAAATCTTTAAAAGATTAATGGTTCAAAATGACCAAGATGACAAAAATATTTTCAACTGCTAGTGATATCCATCTCGTCCTGATATGTGCATATTTAGCTGTGGAACTGATCTGAGGATATTGTAACTTAACCTTACTTGGTGAGCATATAAATAGGCACATTACCTTCTTTACAGCTACCCACACTGGCTCTAATAATCTGATACCGAATGCTGAGGTTAATAACATGTTTTTCACATTAGGCGCTGTAGCTACCTTTAAGTATTAAATGTTAAGACAACCGGGTGAAAATATTTTGAAGGATATGTTGATAATGAAGAATACTATATGGATGATTGAAAATAGCCACCTACTCTTCTCATAGTACCATACATTTTGAATTTAGCAAGTATGACCACTTTGTGCATGCTATACAATATTTTATATTATTTATTGATCTGTTATGTTACCTTTTCTCTTTAGCAAATTTTTGTGGTGATAGATGTGAAAATCAAAATGATACTACAAGCTGTCTGACATGTAGAGATGGGTTTCAAGCACCTAGTTGCTGTGGATGTGAGGAAGGATATCTGTCAGTATTCAATGTAGAGAATGATATGGTATGTTGCCAAGACTCAATCATTGAAGGAACACATAATAATTGTGAGTACTTAAACCCTCTGGATTCTCATTAAACATTACCTCATGTAAATACTATAGTGGGAAGGTTATTATGTAAGAAGTTAGAACTACCTGCTAAGGCTAGCTTGCTTACTACTAGTACCTAATATTTTATAGCTTGTTACCCAGTTATGGATAAGTCACATACCGGCAACAAGACAGTAAAGAATACAAGTACAAGAGCTTCATCTCTTATTATACCAATGTTAGAAGCACATGATCTCTCATGTCTGTGCATTGTGACTCCATCCTTACATGATACAGGAGCTTGGGGATAATATTCAATCTATTATTTATAACTCAGCTGATGTTACTATATAATCAATGTATGTATGTATCTAGTAATTCAATGTGACACAGTGTGTGTAACTTTTTCAAATCATTAGGCAGTTATTGTATTATGATGGAAATGTCCTAAACATACACAAATAATTTCCATAGGAAAAATTCTAATACTACCTTTTAGACCACCATTACTTTTTTCTTATGTAGCAAAATCAATAAGTAGCTAGTCATCAACAAAAAAATTTGTATCGCTAGTAGGTAGCAAAAAGTTTAAAATGGTAATTATTATCTACTTCATAATAATTTCACTTTATTTCGTTACAGACTTCTTCCCATACAATGAGAGTAATGGAGATGAAAGACTACTTCCAAATGCAAATGATTTCTCATATGGTCCTAGGAAATTGGAAGTACCTGTGAATATTTTCAAAACTTTAGAATATGATTTATATGTAAGTAGAAATAAATGTTACTATAAGATGGTAGTATTTACCTTTATCTGTGAATACAGGTATCGACCAATGGACTCATTTCATTTCGGGATCCTTTTTCTTCATTTCAGTCCAAGAACTTCTCAGAAAGTTTCACTGATTTCAATGGTCCTATAATAGCTCCATTTTGGATTGACTTGATTCCAGAAGCCTCTGTCGGTTCTATATATTATAGGACAACAAATGACAGAGTCATTTTAGAAAGAATAGTGAACATAACCACAGGGTTTAATCCAAACTTCAGTAACTATCAACCATCACTAGCTATAATTGTGACATGGGAAAATGTCTCACCATTATCTGTAAGACCTATCCAAGTAAGTATATTCATAGTCTATTGTAGGGTATTATGTAATAGTATAATTGTCTCAGCATATTCATAGTAGTCACTTTTTTAAGGTAGTTATGCAATTGTATGTTAGTGGGACATATTAGTGTCACAATCAACCATATAATGGTATAAACACCAAAATTTGCTCCTTTTTGATCACATTATAACATTAGCCACTTGAAAAACCTTAAGTAGTCTGAAATTTTGTGCATAAGGTTCAAAAAATCTAACAGAAAATACCAGCTATCGTGAGTAAATAATTCAGGAACAAAGAGTATTTCTTCAGAAAGTAGGCAACCTAACCAAAGTTTTTATGACATGGATAATTCTTTCCAAGAATTGAATCAAGCATCTTGCTCACTTTGGACACCAAGGACATTGCCCATCCAAATGTTCATGAACTAATTAACACACACTATGATAGGGGTATGGATAGATTCCATGCATTTATGAAGAGACTAAGAAAGCTAAGAACAGTCATTCTTCTATAAATGAAAGTTTTTTGTATTGCTATTGATTCCGAGCACAAGGCACCAAAGGAAGACTATCACCTCTTCTCACACCTCTTTATATCATACCAGAACAGGTAGTGTGACTTAAAGGAGTTTTTTGAGCATGAAAACTAGCCAGTTCCAACTGCTTTGAGTGATAATGGGAAGCTTCATGTCTGTCAGAATTCTCATCTTGTTGAACTGACACCAAAAACTGAACCAGAAGCATTATTGATGGCTCAGCATTAGTAAACTCTCTTCCCCCATGTACATCAAAATTGATGGCCACATCAGAGTAAATGTTCTTCCAACTATATGATCAATTTTTGCCAAGTACAAAAGAACAGACATTGTCTTTGATGTGTACTAGCCATTCAGCTTGAAGTATGAAGCAAGATCAAAGTAAGGGAATTAGAAGGCAGGTGGTGGTGACTGGAACTAACATGACACAAAAATACTTCCTGTGTGATGCTAACAAGACTGAACTATTCCATTTCATTACTTACAGAATTGCTAAAGCAAACACGATCATTGTGATGAAAGAAGAACTTGCACTCAGCAATCAAATTATCTGCCTAGACCGTATGACTCCATTTAGCCATGAAGAGGTGGATACACATATTGTACATGCCAGGCATGCAGTAATAGAAGGTTCATGATCAAGGCCAATGACACAGATGTAGTTATAGCAATCTACCATCCTTGCAAGAAACTCATCTTACAATTGTCCCTGAGAAGACAAGTGGAATTCTTTTTCTTCCATGCATTCAGTGGTGGTGATGCTATGTCTGGATTCATGGTGAAGGAAAGAAGTCTGCATAGCAAACATGAAATGTGTTGAGATAAGTGTCTTCAAACAACTTAATAAGTATCCACCAACATTTGGAGATAATGAACTTGAGATCCTTGAGAAATTTGTAGTCACAATGTATGATAAGTCTAGCATTGCTACATGTGTGAATGATGCATAGCTGGAACTCTGCTTGTAAGCAAAGGTCATATCAATCCACCCCACCTACTTGAGCTGCCTTCCTAGCTACAACATTCTAAGTGTGCTGCCTACCAGGCAGAATTTATATGGAGTCAGTCAACAGTGTGCAACCTGAATCTCATAGTCCTACAGATTGGAAATGGATGCAACAAGCTGCAGTTGGGCAGATCTGCTGGAGTACTCTTTCATCAATTGTGACAAGTTGTCAAGAACTGACCAAATGTTGATGCAAGATGGAAATTGCAAATGTTATTGATTTGGTCTCAGATGTACAACACTGTGCAGTTGTACATTCCAGGACTGATGGGACAATCATACAATTAGTAGTGGTTTATTATACATGTCTATAAGATTGTTAAAGCAAAGCATTGAGAAGATCAATATGTGCAAAACCAGTTTTTGTAGGATTATAATAATAATATTATGATAAATATATAACCCTAACCATTCAAACTTGTAAATGTCATGATTGATTTAGATTTTCAAGTGGTTAATGCTTTTTTCCTAATAAGTGACCCAAAAGTAGTATATAATATATGAAGTTTAGTGCTTGTGGCAAAAAATAAAATAGATATAGAAATCTAAATCACTCATTCCTCCTATATAACTTGCTGAAAACTGATACATCTATGTTTCTGTTCTTTCCCTTTGTATATTGCTGATTACATGGACTACACATATCAAATATCCTTGTCATTATTGATTTATCAGCAACTGATAGCAATTGTAATGTTCTAATGCCTATACATAGATATACAGTACATAGTTATACAGTTAGAGTGAACTATCTGTACCATGCTCATGAGTTGGTAAAGATGTATCAGGCCTGGGGGAACTGGGGGGGGGGGGGGGGGGGGGCAGGCCAGGCCATGGCCTGGCCAATATTTTTTGACCTATGGCATTGTGTATAGCTAGATTCAAAAGTAGCTAATTCCCTGTTTTGTGACTGTGGTTTATAGGCTTGCACTGACAATTCTGAATGAAACCACAGTGACACAATGGGTATTTTATAAGCTGTGAGATTCCATTAGTGATAATTGCTTCTGAAAAATGGAAGCTTCTTCTAGTAGTGGGGCATCAGAAAGTCTATGTCTTGGAGAACATCCCAATCAGCCAATGCTTTCTTCTTTTCCCAAAAGAATGTTTGGAGTAAAATGCAGCGCAAATGGGCATGTTTCCCCACATTATAGTATACTCTGTTAAGTTGACCTGGCCAATACAATTTTGCTTCCCCCAGCCCTGTGTATTCAGTAAGATATCCATATCTCCTGGAAGATGAAGGTCTAGAATTATTTTATTAGAATTATTTCATCAACTCCACTATGTTTTTCTATGAAGATGGAATTCATCTTGTATATTATGCAGATATCATTCCAAGTAGTGTTATCAACCGATGGAAAGACATCCTTCGCTACTTTTCTATATGGTGATGTCATTAGGAATTTATTAACATGTGATCTTAGTAACAGTCTAATTGTTTTGAAGAGTCTTACAATAGGATTTAATGCTGGAGATAGAGAGAGATTTTTTAATATTCCAAGAAGTGATCTTAAGGAAATTAATGTGTTTCGTATAGATGGTATGCCAAAACAAGTAATTTTACAGTTTTAATTACTGAAAAATGCCAGCAATTTCTTCTAATATTCTATTATACAACAGAACTAAACATAGTTCTTATCACTGGATGAACAGATTGGGACCTTATAACTAGCTACATAGAGTTCTAGGCACATTGCTAACTGCAATACAGCTATAACCTGCCTTGCAAATATGTATGGTGTATAAACAATAATAATTATTTTACTGGCTTTGGTATCATCAGAATATTGAATGTAGGAAACTGTATCATATCAGATGAAGTGCAGTGTCCATTGAATTCAGTGACCATTCGGTGTACTCCACAATTAGTTTGTATTTGTGATGAAGGCACTCAGTCGCCATTTTGTATAGGTAATGTCAGCTCAATAATAATTTCATGGACAAATGAATAGTTTCTACTAATACAATGTTGATTACATTCCTGAGTAAACACTTCTCTATGGAGTTTACAATCTAAAATAGATTACAGATGTAAGTTTTACCAACAACAAAAATGTATACTCCAGAGACACTGACCAAGAAGTAATAATTTCAAATAGTAACAAGATTATAAACATTAACAATCTTACCTATTTCTCACTGACTGATGTGTAATCATTCAGGTTTCTCCCTCCCACACCCACCCCTCTCCAAACTCCATGTTATAACTTTACCTATTGATAACAATTTTATCTCATAGCTAGGTTGTTCTAAATATCAGGTAATGATTGGTACATTGATTAAGTAAACTTGTAATACAGATTTCTTTCCATATGGAATAAGGAGTGGTGACACAATTGGACCTCGTGCTGTTGATAAATCAGTTGGAATGATGTTGAATGTTTCAGTTGTCTTCTTTCAGAGGAAGGAGACAAACATTTACGTAAGTTTATTAAGTACTAGAGTGAATTTTAACAGCATGTACAAAGTAAGGAGGTGAAATCATGTATTTCATAACTAGCTACTGCTATGAAGTGTTTATTGCAATAATTGGAACTATTGTTCTGCAGTGATATAGTTTAAGAGTGTTTTTGAGTAAAGGTTATGAAGGGTATAAATATTTGCAAAGATGAATCTGATAATAATTAGAATGGCAAAGTGTTGCCTCATGTCTTTCCTTCTTTTATCAACCATACAACTGCATCTCTATGGAGTGATGTATGTATGTTCATTTCAGATCTCGACGAATGGTGTCATATCATTCCGATCCAAATTTGATTCCTTTAATCCTGTCCTGTTCCCATCTTCCTTTGTACCCCTTATTGCTCCTCTTTGGGCCGATTTTGACTTCAGAGAAATTGGAAGCATCTACTACAGAGTTACTCAAGACCCAAGAACTTTAACCAAGTTTTCCAACCTTGTATCTAAGAAGAACCAAAACATTGACTATCACCCAACACTGTGTGTAATTATGACATGGCATTCTGCCACCTTCCATTCAAATGGCTTCAGAAAAGCTGTAAGTTTGAGAAATTTAGTTTATAACCAAAATTTTATGTCATGTATTAAAGGCCTATAATGCTAAGGAATATGTAGCCAATTTACTAACTAATTTATACACATACCTTCCCAAGTTTACTTCCATTATCTCTTTATCACATAGTTAACATTTCAAGCTGTGCTAGCCACAGATGGTAAAGTATCATTTGCTGCCTTTCTGTATGATAAACCTAACATACTCATGAATATCACATCGAGTGTCAATGCTTTAGTCGGATTTGATGCCGGAGATCAAAGCAGAAGTTCTACCATAATGAGTAGCAGGCAAAGAAATTACATACTAGAATCCACCAATGTATTTCGTATAGATGGTAAATATATAATTATACATACTGAAATGAGTCATGATTAAATATTATACAGATAATAATTTATACTAAACTCAGATTAGGTTATTGTCCGTTATGAAAGCAAATCTATATCTGATGAGATTACTAAACAAAATATAGTATGCTAAACAGTACCCTTTCTGAACATATTCTCATTTAGCATTTACATTTATTGTGAATAATATGATACATTTATATCTTGAAGGTAACTGTATCACTGGAGTTTCACCTGGTGCTGTTTGTGGATTGAAATCTACTTCATTGACGTGTCATGAAAATTTCACACTTTCTTCTTGTCTTTGTGAGCTAGGAACCACAAATATCACAGAGAATAAATGTAGACTAACAGGTAAATAAGACCATTACAAATATTCTCCCACTTTCTTCCATCCTATCCTGCTATAGATCATTTTACTAAAAATTTTATTACATTCCGTAATTTTGGTAGAAATATAATTGCTATTTTACACTTAGAACTTTTATTTCAATATTGTGAGAAGTGAATTAGTAGTAATGAATTTTGAACTATTCATTAACTACTTATATAATTTAACATGTTAACCTTTGACTAAAGCACATTTTTTTGAGCAGTGTGATGTCAAGCACATTACATCACACTATTATTGTCATTAGAATTCTTTCAGTTTGGAATTGGAAATGGTGATACTGTCGGTCCAATAGCTGTTGATGCATCATCTGAAGTCATTCATCTTGATGTTCCTATTATTTTCTATCAGAAGGAAGAAACTGATCTCTATGTAAGCCTTGTAACCAATGGCCTAATCTAAAGATAGAAAGAAGGCACATGGAGTTGTATTATCATTAGTGTTATATCAGAAATTAATGTTGTTTTTTTTCTATTAACAGGCTACCGTTTATTTATTTCTTTAATACTTTCTTTGATCAGGATATTTTATAGCATGGCCTAATAAAGACATTGCTCACATTGTTCCCTTGTTTAAAGTATTTGTTAGTAGCACTATAACCAGTTGACTAGGTACATATTATAATGCTACTCTACTAGATATAATAGTTATGAACACTCTGTTATCAGCAGTTACTGGGACAACTTGCAAATGGTTATTCTTCATGCTGTACATGCTCTCTTCCTACACATACTTTTATAAGTCACGCCCGTAATCCCATCCCTGACGACTATTACCCAGTCATGCCCACATCTTGCAAAATGATCTAGTTAATACTGTGAAATGTTACCACAGTTATTTCTATGATGTACTAATATCCAACAAGTGATAGAACAGACCCTCTTTATTAATTGGGTAACATGATTACTTTGTCTCTAGTCAGTAATCTCAGGAGTACAGAGTTGATTGTTTTATCTATCTAGGTATCAACTAATGGTCTAGTATCATTCCAACAAGAGTTCGATTCATATATTGTGACACAGCTGCCAAGAATTGCAGTTCCTCTTCTTCCACTTGTAGCTCCCTTTTGGGCAGATTATAGCTTTAGAGATGCTGGGACCCTTTACTACCGAGTTACAAATGACAGTGTGACTCTCAGTTATGTGGCTCAGAGAATAGCAAATGCAAGTGTTATATTTAGAAACTACACACCAACTTCAGCAGTCATTGTCACCTGGTTTCAAAGTAAAGTGTTCAGAATACAGTCCAGACTTATTGATTTGGTAAATAAGTAGTTATAGCTATTCTTTAGAAGGAAATGTGTGCTATTTGACTGTGATTTTATATCAATCAAGTTTTTTAGTCAGACATTAGTTTCTACAGGCTTATTGTAACATTAGTCAGATCAGGTTGTGGTTGAATTACAAGTACAGTGTTTAAAATAGTAACTTATTGTAATATTAGTCAGATTAATAACTATTAGGTTGTGGTTAAATGACAAAATGTACAGTGGTGTTTAAATCATTATTAGATCAACTTTCAAGTAATTTTATCAACTGATGGAAATGTATCATTTGCTGTTATGCTGTATGGAGAAGACTTGATGTGGACTACCTTAGAGGCATTTACATGGTTAATTGGAGGATTTGATGCAGGAGATGGAAGAAGAGGAAGTTATTCATTATCAAGTTTAGATGGATTTTTATTTAATGAAGAGTATCTTACAAATGTATATCGCATTGATGGTAAGAAACTAATATCTTATCCTTGCCACGAGATATGGAGGTACAACCTCTTAGACTACACACATCCGACAACAATAGGCTGGAAAAGTGACTAGCAGACAAGTTCCAAAATTGGTCATAGTCTGTACTACTTAGCATGGGAATCTCGATGACTGTCTTATACCACAGCTAATGGTCTATAGACTACATTTATTGTGGACTTTAGGGCTTAATTATTTTTTGGGACATCATTAGGAGAAATACCACCCTCTACATTTAACTGAATTTGAGAAATGTTTTTGTATTGTTGTTATGAGGGACTCCCAACCATCCCTACTATGTATAGAGTGCACTCTGTACCTTTGTCTTCCTAACCATCCCTACTATAATTAATAGAGTGCACTCAGTACCTTTGTCTAGTGAAAATGTAAATACTTATTTATACTATAGGTCACTGTGTAGTCCGTGCAGACAGAGATAGATGTGGATTAAATTCTGTACCCATATTATGTGGCAATAGATTCAATTCTTTATCATGCTTATGTAACACTGGAACAAAGTCAAGCGAAAGTAATACTTGTTTAGGTGAGCTATATATTGTGTGCAGAGTTCTGATCTATCATAATTATTTATGCTCAATGACAAGTATATGACATATTTTTATTCAATATAGAATATCTTCAATTTGGTCCAAGAGCTGGAGATGCAACTATTCCTTCAGTAGAAGAACCCACGGCTACAAATCAAAGCCTTACTTTATCCACTCCCTTGGTCTTTTATAGGAATTCACTGTCAACTATTAATGTAAGAATATTTTTGTAATTGGCTCAAGTATGTAGTTAAAATAAGGTTAAAAGATTGGTGAGTGTCCTAGGGAAGCAAACACATAACTTTATGAAGGAAAGCACTTTAATCTCTGCACAATAGAGCCATACTGAATCTTCTACACAACGGTGAACTCCCAATCAGCCAACACTTAGTCACCTGGTTGCATTTGAGATGCTTGTCTGGTGTTTTACCTCGCTAACCTTTTGACACAAAGGAGATAACCTTTTTGTGGTGTAGTGGCAATTAAAAATTTGACTGTGTTGTGGTATTTGTAATTTAAATGTGTTTGAGCTCTGACCATTAAATCACTCACAAACACTTCAAAGCAATCAATGCATATGCATCTATTGAATTTTTCTCTTAAACCACTCATTCATGGTTTTTTAGACTTCCTCACATCTGCAAGACAAAAAAAAAGGTTTCAAATATGATATTTAGCCATTTTTTTAGAAACAATTGATTGGCTAATGCACTAATAGCCTATATGCTGATCACAAGTGAAGTTTCATCAAGGCAATAAGGCACTGAAATAAGGGCACTGTAGAACAGCTAAAGAAGATGAAATAAAATTAAAACTGCAATAAGGTAAGCATAAAAGAACAGTATAAAACTTAATTACATCAAGCCTGTTTGGTCCCAGGAAATCTCATATCAAGACACTTTCATGAACAACTCCAACCCCACATGACCTTTTCAATGTCTTCAGCAGATAGATTTGTTTGTGTAACTACACAATGTCTATTGCTAAGCTCCATCATAGCCATTGCTACTTCTCTTGTTGCACCTTCCCAGGCTGCTTGCTCCATAGCTGCTTGTTGTCCTATCTCTTGCTACTTGCTCCTGCCTTGCTTATTGGCATAATGCATTCTCCTCTCTTACTCAATTAGCCTGTTTCCTCCTGCATAAGCCTGGAGGTCAATCTTCTTCTATCTCTTCAAAGGACTGCTCGCATGATTAAGAATGCTAGGAACATAATCAGGAGAAAGGTGATCATTGCTCTTCTTCCCACTAACAAAATGGGCAGAGCAGACAGATAATTATACTCATTTGGTTCCCGCCATTTTCTGTTGATAGCAACTATCTAAAGTCTACAGTGTTCACTACTAGTAAGAAAGCAGTAGGATAGAGTACTACCTTTTATCAAGTAATTGGTACAACCAACAGCACAGCAACTTTTCACCATCCTTGTTTACAAACAAACAATAGCTAGGCAATGTCACATTTTACCACCAAAAATGGCTGCCCCAACTTGATTATATTAT
Organism: Diacarnus erythraeanus; assembly: GCA_964016965.1. Taxonomy (NCBI): domain Eukaryota; kingdom Metazoa; phylum Porifera; class Demospongiae; order Poecilosclerida; family Podospongiidae; genus Diacarnus; species Diacarnus erythraeanus. The sequence continues at coordinate 5,305,478 of OZ024673.1, read as the reverse complement.
CATCAGTCAAATAACCTTTATCTGTCACATAAACATAACAACTTTATGAGTAACTATGGGTCTGGTCTGGTTAAAGTTTTCACTGATGTAAAATCAGGTTGATTAATTAAGCAAGTGAAAAAAAGGTTTAACCCATTGCACACTAAGTTATTATAGTAATAATATTTCAATTTTGTATAGATATTTGAGTGTGGAGTAGTATCACCAGGAAGTTTCAACTGTGATAACTTAGACCATCTGTCAAATGCAGTCCCACTGATAGTTCCTTATCCTTTGACAAACTATTTTAATTTGCTAAGGGGATATCTTCATTACAGAAAGGTTGTGGATAATACTACCTTGGATGAAGTAGCCACAATGATTACTGATTTTAACCCAAAACTCACCAATTTTTATTCGAAACTGGCAATTGTCATTACTTGGTTATTGGATCATACGAAGGTATATTTATTACTTAGAAATAATCATGTATGTAATTATGCTGTACTATGTGTCTATTATAAGTTAAGTGATGCTCAATAATTGGAGGCCTTTATTCAGTTTATTAGTTTTTATTGATATATTGTTAGTGTCCACTTCCTCTTAGCTGCATACTTTTTCTGTACTAACGTTTTGGGTGGTTCACACATTTATGCTTATTGTAGAATTCCTATGACAAGTATTTATGAAGCTTAACATGTAGTTAGCTACATATTGATTGTGTTTACTGTCAAAATTGTTTCCACTGGACAATTTGGGACTCTAGTAATATATATAATATATATATATATATATGTATTTAGATTGGTATTCACTGCTGGAGGTAGCTCTAGTCATTGTTGTGCTATTGTATGTATATAACTATTATGTTTACATTAACAGACTTCTGTACAGGCCATCTTGTGTACTGATGGGAAAATATCATTTGTAATCTTATTGTATGAGTATCTTGAAAGAGAAATTCTTAATGAACCATTACCCATTGGATTTTATGCTGGAGATCAGTCCAGAAGGCTTGTGATAAGTCAAAGAGGTGAACTTCAAACAAAGAACATATTTCGTATTGATGGTAAGTAATATTTATATCAGATTTTATAGTTTTGTGCAACAGCATTCATAATAATCTGTGAACACTCTTCCAGTAGCCTACAGGCAGGGTTTTAATAGCTCTATTCCTTAGGTATGCAGCTAAGAGTTAATATCCATAATGATGATAGATAATGTTGGTGTCCTGTTACTTTAGATCAGGTTTCTCGAGTACACATTGTTTAAGTGGAATAGAATTGGATAGTAGCTCACAAGCTTATACCCACAACAACCTTGTTATGTATGTATAATGATTTTGTTTATCTCTTCAAGGTGACTGTATCACAACAGCTTCTCCTGGTGATATGTGTGGATTGAATTCTTTTGCATCAAGGTGTGACATTTTTTCAGCTACAAATTGTTCTTGTTATTCCGGATATGAGAACGAAGATGAAAAGAATTGCAGAGGTATCATGCTAAAAATAATTAAAATGAAGCAGAAAAATTGGGGACTGAAGATAATTAGGGTATAAGCTCCTGTGATCTCTTGTATATTTATAATACATAGGAGTCATAATTATTATATCTACTTGATAACTAATAGGTTCTGTAAGGTCAAAGACAGTCAGTAGTAAAGCTATTTTTAATGCAAACATTAGACATAGATGAGTGTGTGACTGACTCACCATGTAGTACTAACGCTGAATGCACGAACACTGAAGGTTCTTTCGTGTGTGAATGCAACATGGGGTTTGATGGTGATGGATATAACTGCACAGGTATGTTTTACATTATACATGAACAACTACATGCATACATGCATGTTCTAGATATAAACGAGTGTGTGGCTGACTTTTTATGCGGTAACAATGCTCTATGTGAAAACACTGAGGGTTCTTTCATGTGTGTATGTCTTGAAGGATTTGATGGTGATGGATTTAACTGCACAGGTAATGGAACTATCACATGTTAACCTGTACTTCTATAATGTGCATGCAGTAAGAATAGACAGCTGATGTTAATATTGATGTCATGTCATCGTATTAGCCCCCCAAATCCACCCAGACTACATATGTGTCCACAGGACAAAATTAGCTATTAAATCTTCTTCCCCTCCACATCAATAGTACAGAGTACCAAATTTTTCAGTCCACATGAAATACAGCTATAATAATATATTTGGTTCTGGTATACACAGATATTTTTTGTGATGCCAATTTTTATAGCAATTTTCCATTTTTTTGATGCCAATTTTTTGTGATACCAATTTTTGTGATAGTTTATTTATATTGAAACTGTTATACATGCACGCCACCAGACCTCACTCTTACAACTATAATGTTCACAGACACTATCCTATTCTTGTAAAAGATCATGGTATTTAAATAATTTAGGGGAACTTTTTACCATCGCCAATATCAAGTGTCTATGATTTTTGTATTTAGACTCTATGCATCTCTATGTTCTGTTTCCATTATTATGATCCCTAATTTTTCTCTGTACTATCATGAATATAAGCTATCCTTGTGATATAGACATAGATGAGTGTGATATTGGTACTAGTAACTGTACCCAGAGGTGTACCAATGAGGATGGAGGATTTTTCTGCACTTGCAAGGGTGGATATCAGCTTGATAGTGATAACAAGACATGTAAAGGTATTACTGTAATAAATGACCTGTGATAGGGTACCATAGGACATGTTTTCCATGACCATGATGACTTTAGTTTAGGAAAGCATGATAATATTATGTCTTCATGTATATTCCTATTGAAGTTTATTGGCATGGTGAATATTATAAATGAGTATTATTAATTCTATTCTAGCAAATAATTACTAGTAACCTAACTAAGGTATTTTTCAGTGAATATTATACCCTCTATTTATTTATTTATTTGTTTGTTTGTTTATTTGTTTGTTTTTTTGTTTATTTATTTATTTATTTATTTATTTATTTATTTATTTGTGTGTTGCTCTTCTCTGTAGATTCACATTCACTTAGATACTCATCTTCTCCTTATAATGTATTATCTGCTAGACTAAATAGTATTACAAGTTTGAAGGACTTAGTATTCATCACTTCCATTCCATAGATACTGATGAATGTGAAGGTGATAATGAATGCACTCAGGTATGCATAAACACTGATGGAGGATATAACTGTACCTGTAGAGATGGATTCTTCATTCTTAGTGATAATAAGACTTGTCAAGGTAATAATAATGAAAGTGGTAACTGTTTATAAACCATAACCTTTTATGAGAGTGGCATAGCCTAAGTGAGAGTAAGCATGCTGAAAATTTTTGGGTATAAACACATCACTTTATAGGATTAGGATTTGTTTGGTCTAGAGTTTAAATGGAATAATTATTTACTTTTGCCTGTATGCAACGATACTGTAAATCATTTTAATGATCAATCACTTCTTATAAGAAGAGGTGACTTTATAATTTGACTACAATAGTAACTCTATTTTTGTGTATCAGGTATCAGATTGAGCTTCTCTCAATTTTTCCAACCAGAATATCAATACTTCAAAAATAGTAAATGTCAGTGAATATTAAAGCAAAATCACAAGCAAAGCTTCATACTTAAGCATTTCCAACCTTGAATAATGACAAATTCATGAGTTGGATAACAACATTCAACAAGCACCATAAACAGTTTTGAAAGAAAATTGCACCAAAAAAATAAAAGTATGCCACTTCTTCCAATTTTTCTTCTTCTTCTTCTTCTTCCAGTTCTTCATCTTTCAATTCTTCTCTTTCATTTCCAAGGCTAGCTCAAAAGTGTGGCTAGAGTCATTTGGTTATTCTACCAAAGGATCACATGTCAGGTCTGTGTGTCATCATATTTCAAAGGAAAACTGTGAAATAGTCTATATTCTGAGACAGAGTTTTCAGGTTCAAGACTACTTTATTGCCATCCCCACATAGCTAGGTAGTGCTACTACACTTTTGGACAGTACATGTTGTATTCATTACATCTTTCTGTAGGTATTGTCAGTGCATCAAATAATTCAACCATGATAGGTGTAACTGTTAGTGTTGGAGTCATCATTGCTTTACTTGTAATTGCGATAGTATTGCTTCTATTCTTTCTCTCTAAGAAGAGGAGAAAACGTAGCAAAGAAATAGAGCTTAAGTAAGTTGTTAGATCATAAATCTAGTTATGTATGTTGCTGAGAGCTAGTATATTAAGTTCTAAAATGGTGAGAAATGGGACATAATAGCACCAGTCATTACCAGTCATGCCTACCTATATTCACATTACCATATATTAGCAATTATACTCATTATAGCAATAGTCCAGGGTGTAGTAGAAGGGATTATGACGTTAATTATTGATTGTTATAGTGGTATAATTATCAACAAACTGTATATCATGAAGTATTATAATGTGTGAGTTAGTAAGAGGAATATCATAAAGGAAGTAGCTGTATAAACTGAGAGTATTATGCTATTTTGGGCTCAGTTAACCACATAATATTCATTATTCAGTTTTGTTGAGGAGATAAGAGATAACAATGGTGAGTAACAGTATTACATGTACATGTGTAATAATATAGCTATAGACATGATAATATTAATTTTACTGGATGAAATAATATTGATGTTATTTTATTATTGCAGTCAGTCGGTTACAGCAAATGTCAGTTCAGAGTTCATTTAAGCATAATATACCCAGAGAACTGATAATAAATTCACGTAATCTTGACCTTGGAAAAACAATTGGACAAGGTAACTTTAGTGTGTTTTTAAGAATAGCTGGTTATTTCTAATTATTCTAAAGGTGAATTTGGAATAGTTTATAAAAGCCAGCTCAAGAGAAGTCATCATGATACTATTACTAATATTGTTGCAGTAAAGACACTTAAAGGTAGGCTATGTAGAGCTAAATGTAAGTAATATCATTTACTGTGATTTTCTATAATAGGATTTGTAAAAAAAGAATTAGTGAGAGATCTTCTGAAGGAATGTGTCAAAATGTATGAACTGGATCATCCCAATGTCCTCAGGCTAATAGGAGTTTGTCTTGATGGAGGTCCTGCTCCTTATATCATCATGCCATTTATGGAGAATGGCAGTCTCCTTTCACATCTGAAGGCAAAGAGAGAATCCATTGTACTAGATCCTAATTGTTCAAACTTGGATGATATTGTAAGTGTCATTTAGTGTGATTGGTACATTTAACTTGATATTTTAGATCTAAGTAAGTAGAAAGGCAGTAAAATTCATGAGTCTTAGAATATTTAAAAAACACCTTATCTATAAGAATTTTCATCACTGTAGAACACTATTATGAAGAAATTGATGGATATGTGCATACAAGTGGCCAAAGGAATGGAGTATCTTGCAAGCAAAAGGATTATTCACAGAGATCTTGCTGCTAGGAATTGCATGTAATAACTGTTTTACAATGATAATAATTGCTATGTGATTTTAATGTCTTAGTCGACATGAACACAATGCTAGCACATTATTAGGAGAATTATAAAGACCAGTATTTGTGATTGTGAAGCAGGTTTTTTCTCTATTTATAATATCTCAAATTTTATATCTAGGATTGATATCAACTTTGTGATCAAAGTGGCAGACTTTGGACTTGCCGAGAGCATTGATCCAACCAAGGACTACTTCAGACAAGATCAGAATGTTATTATCAAGCTACCTGTCAAGTGGCTGGCTCTTGAGAGCATTATTGATGGAGTGTTTTCAGAGAAATCAGATGTTGTAAGCATGAATAAGTGGAATGCAATAGCATTCCTTACTGTTAATGCAATAGCTTTATCTCTGCAATTATCATCTTTGAGTAACAGAAGTACATTTAAATTTCACTCTTTCTCTGTTTTAGCTTTCTCTCACTGACATGAGTCAATGCAATGAAGAACTATGAGCTATGAGTTGGCTAAGTGGTGTAATAGTATTAGCTACCTACTACCTTCTCAGTAGTTTATCTTGGTTGCTTATCTGTATGTTAAAGTTTGTGCTAGAGTTGAATTAACATCAAAAAATTAAAATATGGCATTACACTAATGTCATAATGTGGCACTTGCAGGACACAGACAAGATCCCATGATCCTTTAGTATGGAAACCTTAGCTAGTATAAAGAGCAAGCAGCTATATTAGCATGACACCCTCATGCAAAGGAATTTCTTATCTGTGTTAATGTTGATGCCTGCAAACAGTTTGCTACTGAACATATAGCCACTATCTTTATCATGATTATATTTTTCCATAGTCAATAATAGGTAACCTATACTTATTACATACTTGATTGAAGGTGCCTAGATGACTTAGCACCAACATGAATTCAAGTTAAAATGAATTTTTCAGAGCTAAGAGACAGTCTTACAAGGAATCAGCATAATAATATTGTTATAATAATTGTAACAACATAGTAACCCTTATCAACTGGATTAGATCCACTTCAGTGCCCAAGTAATGTATAGCACTAACATTTATCTGTTGATTCTTTATTACAGTGGTCATTTGGTGTTACCTGCTGGGAAATATTTAATGGAGGGAAGACCCCATATCCTGGAATTAGTCCTGTTGATCTGCCTCACCAATTGGAGAATGGTTTTCGGATGGACAAGCCATTAAATGCAGCATGTTCTGATGATGTGTGCGTTAGTTGTTGTAGAAGGATAGTAGTTTAATATGACAGTTTAGAATCAGTGTAACTTGTATACCAACTGCATTACACTTAGCTATTAATATTTATAGCAATAATATATTAGCACTGCTAGCTATAAGCCTTAAATACTTTGCTTACATGTTAAACTATACCTTAAGGTGGATTCACAAAGTATTGAGTAAAATTACAATAAATTATCAAGTACTTATGTAATTGTGTATGCTCAGTCTCTCATTGAAACAGTGTGTTTAAATAGAGGTTTGGAAAAAAGGAGTGTTATTGAAGAAATGACACATTCAATACTACATAATAAGTTCAGTTCTGTTATTTCTTCAGCAAGCACACTTGCAAACGATGAAAAGTTTTTATGCACTCATCAATCTGGAGAGGGATAACTAGTTATTGTAAATTCTTAATTATATTATTTGAGAAAATAAACTTCTATACCTAGATTAAACCAAGTTGCCTTGACTGATGCTCACTGTTAAAAATTAATAAGGTCACCACTTTTAAAATTATAATGGTATAGAGGCTCTGTCCATTTCAGGGAGTTATAGAGTTGGTTCACTGTATAGTGTGTAATGTTTCTTATTGTTGCTATAACTTGTTATAGATATTCCTTGATGTGCGATTGTTGGTCGATTAAGCCTGAACTCAGACCACCTTTTGCTGAGCTAGTAATTCGTTTATCATCTCAACTGATTACAATAGCTGACTACATGGATTTCTCCTCTGCACCAGATGTAGAGAATCAGAAGTGATTCAATAGAAAAGATTATTAGCTAGTGTATCACATTTAATAGATAATAGAAAGGAAACTGTGTATAAAATAAACCTTTTTTTGTTGTTTTTTTCTGTTGTCACTGCATTTTCAAGTCTACCCTATTTTTTCCTGAGTTCTCTCCTCTGTCTTTTGACACACTCAGTGCATAGTAAATATCCAGAGGTAAGCTAGACAGTATAATCTAAATATTTTCTAGCAATTCTAGCTAGTTGTTTGTTTCACTCACCAGTAGCTAAATATTATAGTTGATCTTTGATTTTGTGGTTGAAAGGTTCTCATGTTCTACTCCATAAGTAATGGAGGTAGGGGTGAGTGAAATGATGAGCACTTTAATGCCAACTTTAATGTGGTAGGATGGTCGAGTAAATGATTGATACCTCTATGAGGAGTGATACTCTCTCCAAGAAAAGGGAGGTGGAATGTCATGTGGTTCTAACTATATAGACCTGGTTACCTGTGTTGATTAATTTTGCTTGCTTATACTATGGTAATCACAAAGACTATTGACAATGGATTACTATATGCATAGCTGATTATAGCAAACATTAACTTTGTGTAATCCTAGCTAGGGATGATCAAGTTTATTTACAAATAGCTAATTAGCTACTGATGACATGAAGGTTTAAAAATCTTTCCAGTTTATTCCAGCAGTAAAATAAGAGTGGAGACGAATTCTACTTAATTCTAGATTATGAAAAAGTCAAGTCACAATCATGCCAATAGCTACAATCTGAAGGTGGTAGGATAGTAGATAGTCAGTAGAATACAGTGGTTTAGCCTCCCTTTAGAGAAAAACTGCATTCTGCAGATGAGGTTGTAACTGGATGATATAAATTTTCAAAAGCTTATGGACTTCTGTGAAGATATTTTTTAGGACCAGGTTGGTGTGGACTCTAGTGATTGTAATACCAACCAAGCATATAACCTTGACTACATCTGGAAGCATTTATAAAAGCATCAATATCACTACCATATAACTCCTTCAATTTGGAAGAAAGTGAGATAGCTAATTTTTTTAACAGTTTTTTGACAAAGAAAATTATTATATCAAACTGAAAACTCAAATCAGTTGAGAGAGGACGGGGATAACGACTCTAAACATCAACTATCCAGAAATTCAGATAACTAATGAAGAGCTGAGCATAGGACACAAGACTTGGGTTTTCATTAGCTAGTAAGGTGGTATTGATGTGTCAAAAATCTGTAGTCAGTCAGAAAGATTTACAAAACAGTTACATCTACCTTCATGATCATAATTAATGACCTATCTATTCTTCTTCCTAAAAATCAGGTGAATAACCGTCTATTCTGCTTCATCTATTCTTCAAATTTCACCCCTTCAGTTCCTGAGTCAATCTTGAAGATGAATTTTATGACTATGTATTGAGTGGTTCAGATGTTTTTTCCTAGTTTTGAAAATGAACCTGGAAAGCCTTTAAACAGTTAACTACTTTGTAACTACTGGCACAAATGGGAGACATAAAAAATTTAGATGTAGCTATGTATCTCATAGATTTCCAAATCTTTCTAAACTTCAGCTAAGCATGCAACAATGGAGTATAATAGTTAATAAACTTAAGTAGTGCTAGAGAGCAATAATAATTTTCACTCCTTTTTTGTAAAAGTCACTACTTTTCAGTAATACAATTATCACTCTTTATTAAGTTAGCAAGTTGACAGGTCTAGCTAGGTATGTATCCGGCTATTAGCTATTAATGACTTCACTTAATGGCAATGAATTCCGAAGTAGCTATTATATATAGCTATTAATGGTTAACACTTACCTGGCTATAAAATTACAGCTTCAGCTAATAGTTAACTGTCACATTCAGTCTGCACTATAACCCGTTGACTAACGAGATTGGTGAGTTCTTTAACTAGTTATAGCTATAGCTGTAACGGAGTACACTAGCTAGCTGTAAAATAGTGTTAAGTAGCACACTATTAAGTATAATCATAGTAATTATGCCATGTTGCAGATTTTTAACTTATCACTATTGGGTTAATATTGCCAGTAATAAATCACTATTAGTTATAGGCAGGGTCACCATTATTAAATGTAAGTGTGGTATGTGAACATGGAGATTGTCAAGTATAATCCTTGCCAACCTGCAGAGGTAAAAATTTATTTAACAAACAAAAACTCAGGACAATGCTAGTCTACAAAAAACTTCCTATTGAAATATAAACATGGATATAATATTATCATTCTTAAGAACCAACTTTTTTTAACACAAAAATATTAATCTAACATTGTGCACTAAAATTGGCATCATGTTTAAATTTTGGCCAATAGCTACCCAGAGGAAAGATTTCATTGGGGTTGTCAAAGGCCAGCAGGACACCTAGGATGGGGGTGTGTATTCACTTCTGCTTTATAACAATCTGTGTTAATGTCACACTGTGTTGTTTCCAAACCAAAGGTGATCAAGATGGAGGAAATATAGGTAGTAAACTCTTTGATGACTTACTGCAGTTAAATTTAGATTTAACTATAATATTACAAGAGTTTAATCCTAATGACAGTACTAGTATATTATTATGGTTGAAAGCCAAGACCTAAAAGCACAAGTGAAAGACACAAATATAAGTGAAGCTTCAGATTCTTGATGAAGCTAATAGTCTTGAGTGATTGGATGGTTTCAGTTTTGTATAAACAAGGTTAAAATTGGTTATGACAGATTAATCAACCTAATTAAAGAATACCAGACATTACTTCTCCAACCCCCCCACCCATACACCGTTGCTATGGAGCCATAACTTCACAACAGCTAGGAGCAGCACAATACACCCAGCTTCCATGAAACATTTCTGTTATTATGTGTAGCTACTAAGGCAATCTTACTTCAGCTGATGAAACTCCAGACCTGCTAAAGCTACAGGGCTGATTTTCACTTCACAAGCTCCTTTCTTCATGCTCTACAACATTACATTTAGATTTTTATTTCAATTTTATCATTCCATTTATTCATCCATGCCTAGCCATTTTGGAAATTCCAGAATACCTGTTTAAACTAAATTTGCCTTACCAGATAGTAGCTGCATGCAAGGAATGGGCCCAATTCTGGTTATTGGTTCCTAAGGAGCACTTTAGCTAAACTATATAATACTATGATCTGAGTCTAACAAAAATTCAAACATCTCCCCTTTTACAAATTCCTGGATCTGTCTCTGTTATAGCATAATAGCATTAGCTATTGAAGAAGTGTAGCCAGTCAACTACTTGTCAGATGTGTTTACATTGACTACAAGACAAAGTAAACATTAACCTGCACTGTAGCCATACTTTTATAGGTGGAGTAGCAAAGTATAAGGTTTAAGGTTACACTGTCATGACAGAAAGGATATTAATTAGATTTTAAGTCATGCAAAATAAAGAGAATCTCTAGTTTTTATCCCTTCCCTAGACCATGTCTCTACCAATACAGGTTATGCTAATGTGAAGTTATCATACATTAGGGAGGTAATGTATCTGAAGTTGCACCCCTTGTCCCAGAAAAAGTTGGAATCTGAAATGTCAATATACCTTTTAATGAGACAAAATGGATTGAATTACAAAATATCCTCAACCTATAAAATTACAGCTAGTTGCTTGATATTATTGAAGCCTCATAATAGAACAGTGTATATCATCAGAGCCTGGAAAAAACTAATAGCTAATTTTCTTTTTTAAACAGAAGCAAGCCATAAATTCATCAATACTAATATTATAGCCAGTATGTTAGATTTCAAAATTTTAAATAAAGACATAAGTATGGATGCCATCTATTAGCTAGCTAATCCTTGTTCTTCATCATTGTTAAGTCTGTGTCAAGCCACAACTCTTAGAGGGTGTTCTTGTGATCTGTTACTTCACAATCATAATAAAGTGCTTTCATAATTAGCCACTATAAGTATAGCTCTAGGAAGTATTTTTAGTAATTACAGGTACTCTCCATTATGTGCATTATAACAAGGGAAAATGTGTAGAGAGGTTGTGAAAAGCAATTTTATAAGATTCAAAAGCCATTTCCCTAATAGGAAATCAGAGAAACAACTGGCATAAGTTACTTTGTCACACATGCTTACTTTTATAGTCATGAGAGTAATATTATAGTAGAGAGAGCTTATAATATAATCTCATGAACCCTATATAACTACAAGTCAAAAATCCAGGAATGAAGGTAAGTTGGATATATACTAGACTGTTGACAGTGAACATTGTTGGATATATACTAGACCAACTGCTTGACTCTTAGGACCATGTTGACAGTGAACATTTAAGACTTCACATTCTTAACTAAGTGAAGTTGGCCACCTAAGTCAACACTATGATATATATGGGATCTTCATTGCTTTACATGGGGAGGGATTATTAGTTACAACCAAGAATCACAGCCCTAGTTGCTGATAGGTTGTGGCATCAAAATGTTTATCCTAAGGGTTCTGTGGAGACTATTACATTTATAATGTGTAACTAGATCCCATTTTTATCATTAAAAATGCAAGAGCTAGCTAGGCTATTGGTGACAAATAGTAGGATAAAATCATATTTTATCTCAGTAACACTGTTCAATGGTTCAAGGACTTGCTCAGGTTAATGTGTAATCCTTTGGTGAAAGAAAAAAAGTATCACTTCAGTCATTATTTGAGCTAGTCTTGGAAAAGAATCAAGAAAAAGACATTCAACAATAAAAATGCTTACTGTTATACTATGTAGACCCTGAATGTTAGTAACTTTCCTTGGTGAAATATTCATTCTAGTAGATTTTTTTTAGGAAATTTTTGCTATTAAGAATATTTTTGTGGGAGCTCTATAATAATTATGAAACTAATTTTCATAGAGTCCCTTATAGCAATAAAGGTCATGAAAATTTATTTTAACACAAAAAGTTACATTGTTGGTTGTTAATAAAATTTTGTGCAATATCTATAACCACAAAAAAATGTTTCAATAAAGTTTTTAGACACATAAATTACTTAGTTTCTATTAGCATGTCTAGTTGCATGCCTCTCCCTACTTCCAAGGTCAGCAGCAAATTTAACAGTAAGGCCAGACCAAATTGCTTGGCCATGATTTGACCAGGGTGGGTGGAGAAAGTGGTACTACTAACTTAATTTAACTATCAGCTGAATATATATCTAATTCTATAACATCAATCTCTACATGGTGTCACATACATGATACTGTGAGTGACCATCCAATCTAGATAATCTCTTATTACCTTACCTTCACAACTAACCATGGACTGGCTACCATAATCATTGCATGGCTATCACATGAGTTTACATTTTGTTTTACTAGTGAGTGGGCCCAGGTATATATGTCCTAAGGAAATTATTGTTAATTAGTGGCACTTGAGTTGTTTATCAGAACCCATATGTTGAGGTTACAGGACACTGATTTATATACTGAATCAAGTCTATAGCATAAGGTAATGTAAATGTTCTGTGACTGTGTAGTTTCTTTAGTAGAGTAACCTGCACTATTATAATGATGATATAATAATAATCATAATTATGTGGTTAGGTTTGTGACTGGTCTTGGGTTATAGTATAGCAATCTAAGAGATTAGACTACCATACAAGGATATATAGACAAAGCTGAAGCTAGAAGAAAGTCATAGTGGGAAATTTTGCTTCCCTGAATATGCATACATAATAATAATTTAGGGCTTCTTTTGGTGCGGTTTGAAAGGTAAACATACATGATGCTTTTTACATTACATATGATATCAGCTGTGTTGAAGACACTAAATAGGATTGAAGAATTGAAGAGTTATATAAAACATGATGTAGTTTTGTAGTTGGTCAAAAAGTATTCATTTTGTTTCCAGTTCTAGACATAACTCTTGCTTGTCACATTTCATGTCCATATCTCTCCACATAACAACACACTTGTTGGGATTCTGATATTGTATATTATATTCAGGTCAGGACGTATAGCAGAAAGATTTGTGACGTGGGAATCTTGGAATGTATTAATACTGGTGGATTTATTTTAATTTGAGTTCATAATGCACTTGTTGGGATTCTGCTATTATAACTGGTGTATATTATATTCAGGTCAGATTTGTGAAGTGGGAATCTTGGAATGTATTAATACTGGTGGAATTATTTTAATTTGAGTTTTTTGGTGGCTTCTATTAATAGTTAAGAGCAAGTTAATTCTTAAGTGAGAAAGTGTGTGTTGTAATGTTAAGACCAAGCAGTGTCTCCTTTCTCAATGACATAGATACTGTTTATCTCACCAGTAGTTTATTATACCATTGTATTCAGCTTTCTAGCTATATACATTACTCTATAGCTGGCTACTATAGCATGGTACAGTCCTTAGTAGCAGCATTCTGCTAGTAGTTTTAGATGATAAACTTCAATATGGTTGGTGGTTACAATATGGTTTGTTTATCGCCTACTGTATAATGGTTGCTGGTGACAATGTGTCTATCGCCTACTATATAATTATGCAAACATGTTTCTATATACCTCTAGCTCTGACTTCAAGACAGTGAGATGAAATTTCATTTACTTCTGCTGATTGTGAGTCACACTGTGAATTGTGAGTTCAATAATTAGCAGTAATAATAGTGTGTGGGTGCATGGTGATAAGCCTGTCAAAAAATTGATGTTTTTGAGTTTGTGATGTGTACTAGTGCATGGTAATAAAACATGTAGTTTTAAATGCTATAGGAATATATCAATTGGCCACATGTCTAGTCATGTATGCATCATATTTATCACTAAACTGTCTTATGTTTGGCATCTCATCAGAACATTATGTAAAATTGTAAGAAGAAATGAGTAAAAAAACTAAATTCATTGTGTTACAATTATAACATGAGTTTATGAGGACTGTCATCAGTCTATTTGTATAATTTTACAATATAACTAGCTGCATGAGTTTATAAGGACTGTCATAGAGTTATGTAGTAGTCTATTTATATATAACTAAGAGGAAAAGCATTTGAAGTGACTGTAGGGATGGATGAGGTCAAATTATACAAGCTAGTGAGGATGATCACATCATAAAAAGTGAGGACATGCATTAATCAAACTTGTTCTGCTTTTGTATAGAGATGATCAAATAAATGACTAAATTCCACAAATGGCTATGTCTAAGCAATTCATAATAGCTGGAAGAATTGAAGAAAAGAGCTTGCACAGCTCTTATTTATGGAAAAAGTGATGTAGCTGCCAGCTATAGCTATGTAGATTTAGTGTTATTGTTGCAAGCCTAAATCATAATAGGCTATACTATCCAATAATGCATTCCTTTTGAGTAAACGAGTGACCCCTCTAGAAGCTGGCCACATGATAGTTAATTTAATTATTATTAATTTGCAGGTCAATTTGATGGGACAGTTAATATCACTGCATCAGGTATGTTATGAGTTGCTAAAGATCACCATTCATTCTAGCTATTAGCTTCTAGCTATGACTAGATTATGAATGCATTTGTAGCAAGTGAAGCTCATGAAATATTTTGCTTACTTTATATTTGCTTCTGAATTAGTGATTAGTGAAAATATAATATAGCTAATGCCTTTACCTACTCTTCCCATAGTACTAAATATTTAATTTAACATGCATTGCAAGAATAGCAAAAACATTGTATACCATCCACTGTGCATGCTATACAATGTTTTATGTAATAATAATTATGATAAAGTATATAATTGCATTATTTGTGGTGATAGATTGAAAATCAAAATGATACTACCAGCTCTCTGACATGTGGAGCTCGGTATCAAGCACCTAGTTGGTGTGGATGTAAGGAAGGGTACCTGTCAATACTTGTCTGTGCATTGTGACTCCATCCTTACATGGTTGTAAATTATAACAGGAGCATGGGGATAAGGTTCAATCTTTGTGATAATGGTGATTATAGCTTAGCTGATGTTACCATATTGTACATATGTAGTAATTCAATGTGACACAGTGTGTGTAACTTCCTTAAATCATTAGCCAGTGTTTAGTGTATTGTATTATGATGTGAATGTCCTAACAATTATTATTAACATAGACTAACCTTTGGAGCACCATTACTTTTTACTTGTGTATCAAAATCAATAATTAGTCATTGACAAAAATTTGTATAGCTAGTGGGTAGCAAGAAGTATAACTATTTCATTACTTTGTAAATTCATTGCAGACTTTTTACCATACAATGAGAGTAATGGTGATGAAAGACTACTTCCAAATGCAGATGATTTCTCATATGGTCCTAGGAAATTGGAAGTACCTGTGAATATTTTCCATACTTTAGAATATGATTTATATGTAAGTAGAAATGAATGTTATAGTAGTATTTACTTTAATCTGTAAGTGCAGGTATCGACTAATGGACTTATTTCATTTCGGAATTCTTTTTCTTCATTTCGGTCCAAGTCCTTCTCAGAAAGTTTCACTGATTTTAATGATCCTATAATAGCTCCGTTTTGGACTAACTTGGTTCCAGAAGACTCTGTCGGTTCTATATATTATAGGACAACAAATGACAGTGTCATTTTAGACAGATTAGTCAACATAACCACAGGGTTTAATCCAAACTTCAGTAATTATCAACCATCACTAGCTATAATTGTGACATGGGAAAATATCTCATTAAGTATAGAACGATCTATTCAAGTAAGTATATTCATAGCCTAATGTAGGGTATTATGTAACAGTATAACTGTGTCAGCAGTTATCTACCACTGACAACTGAACTATACATGCTAACACATTGTGTGCTTGTGATATACAGTATTAGCCAGTGCCACGTGTTAAATATGCAAGAACACATTATAATAAAAAGTGAATCATGATACAATAGAGTATGATGTATAGTCAGTGAGATACTGAATAGAACAGACTGTCTAGTCTTACTCTTGTCTGTGACATTCTTGCTGATATATAATTTATTAAACTTGACATCTGGGAGATTAGTATATTAATAGTAAAAAGGAACAACAGTTAGTGTTGGTTGGGTTTGCTGTACTTAGATCATTCAGCTGGTGACCATCTACCCACAAAGTACTCTCAATGTTGCAGGTCACCAGTAACAGTCTGTAAAATGATCTTTCAATATGTATGCAGAAATCCAAGTCATCCATTCCTTCTATAATAGCTTGCTGAAATCATAAGATACCCTATGTACAAAAAAATAATTCACTAATCATGTATGAATACATCTATGTTACTGTTCTTTCCCTTAAATATATAATTATACCAATGCTGATTACATGGGCTAATAATAATGGTGTTGCATGATCAAAATATACTTGTCATTGATTTATCAGCAACTGATAAGAATTGTAGTGTTGTACTGCCTACACATGAATATAAAGTACATAATTGTACAGTCAGATATTTCTTTAGAGTAAACTATCTGTAGCATGCTTTTATTGCATGAGTTGGTAAAGGTGTTTTATGTATAAGTATGGTAACTTACCTACATGGTGCAAGTTGAATGGTAGCTCTAGGCGCTACCGTTCTCTATATATAGAACTTCTAAGCCAGGAAGCCATAATTCCTCTTAATTGAGAAAGGGCGATGGGTTTATATACTTAATGAAAAGACATTAAGTTGAGGTGTGAGTTTTCTAAGGCCTAGGCATGGTGTGAAAAAAGTGTTTTAAGGCACAAAACTTCACACAATGCTGGGGGGAAGGTAGCAGCTACTAATAAGCTATTAAAAATATTTTACCAATAGTATACCCTAGTTCAGTTTTTTGAGTATAACATAAAATCAATAATTGCCCCAAGTGGGCTGTTTTCCCAGATCCTTTCACAATATCCAGGAAGATGAAGGTCTAGAATTCAGCTTAAATACTTATTAGATCAATTTCGCTATATTTTTCTGTGAAGATGTAATCAGGATTATACATTATGCAGATATCATTCCAAGTGGTGTTATCAACAGATGGAAAAACATCATTTGCAACTTTTCTATACGACAATGTCATTAAGAATTTATTAGCGTGTGATCTTAACAACAGTCTAGATGTTTTGAGGAGACTTACAATAGGATTTAATGCTGGAGATAGGGAGAGATTTTTAAATATTCCAAGAAGTGATCTTGAGGAAATTAATGTGTTTCGTATTGATGGTAAGTAGTTTTACAGTGGTAACTACTGATAAATAACAGCAATTTTCTTGTTAAACAACAAAACTAGTTGAAGTAGCTAATAAACATAGTTCTTATCACTAGATAAACAGATTAAAGCAATGTCTACTTAATTGCTTGAATGTATGAGAATAGTGTACCCACATGTCTACATCTTTATGTATTGAAGCAATTGCTCACTGTATGTATGTGTGGTGCTACGATTCCTTAGATCTCATGAAGAGATAAATAACATCCAGGTGGGAGTGTCTATATTATGTAGTTAGAAGCTTCTTTTATGTATTGTTCACCTGTTTGCTATGACCTTATAACTAGCTACATAAAGTTTTAGGCACATTGCTAACTGCAATACAGCTATAACCTGCCTTATAAATATGTATGGTGTAGGAACAATTATTATTTTACTGTCTACATGTATTGATATCATTGAATGTAGGAAACTGTATCACATCAGATGAAATACAGTGTCCATTGGATTCAGTGACCATTCAGTGTATGCCACAATTAGTTTGCATCTGTGATGAAGGCATTCAGTCATCATTTTGTATAGGTAAATGTCAGTTCAATTATGATATTGATTACATTCCTGAGTCAACACTTCTCTTTATGAAGTTTATTTACAATGGATTGCAGATGTAAGCTTTATTGTTGACCAACAACAAAAATGCACACATAGTTATACTCCAGAGATACTGACCATCTCTACAGATACATGGTAACCGTTCTGTATAAGCATCTCATGAAGCAGTAATAACAAAATAGTAGCAAGATTGTAGACATTATACTGTTTCTCACTGATTGGTGTATAATCATTCAAGTTTACCTTATGGCTTGTTCTATACATCAGGGAATGATTTATGTTACATTGATGAAGTGAACTTTTGATACAGATTTCTTCCCATATGGAATAAGGAGTGGTGACACAATTGGACCTCGTGCTGTTGATGAATCAGATGGAATAATGTTGAATGTTTCAGTTGTCTTCTTTCAGAAAAAGGAGACAAATATTTATGTAAGTTGGTTAAGTACTGGAATGTGTGAAGTCGTATATTCCATAACTACTGAAATGAAGTGTTTATTGCAATAATTGAAAAAGTAATATGAAAGTATTGTTTGCAGCAATATAGTTTAAGAGTTTTGTGAGTGAAAGGTTCACAAAGATGGATACAATGAACTAGACATTGTCTACTGACTGAAGGCAGCAATTTCATGCTCAATAACAAGATTTTCCTTGCATAAAATGAATTAGCTATGCAAAGAATGTACTATGCAATAGTGCAGTTTCCTGGAATCCCAACATATACATAGCCTGATAATTATTAGAAAGGCAAAGTGTTGCCTTGTGTCTTTCCTTCTTTCAACCATAACAACTGCATGTTGTATATATGTTCATTTCAGATCTCGACGAATGGTATCATTTCATTTCAATCTGAATTTGATTCCTTTAATCCTGTCCCATTCCCATCCTCCCCTGTGCCCCTCATTGCACCTCTCTGGGCTGATTTTGACTTTAGAGAACGTGGCAGAATCTACTACAGAGTTACTCAAGACCCACAAACTTTAACCAAGTTTTCCAACATTGTATCTGAGGAGAACCCAAACATTAACTATCACCCAACATTGTGTGTTATTATGACATGGCATTCTACCACAATCCGTTCAAATGGTTTCAGGATAGTTGTGAGTTTGAAATTTAGATTTTACATTATCACTGTGTAGGTATCAAGTAGGAATAACCATTTATTAGCATGCCTTACCTGGTGGGACTCTCTATGTAGGAATGACCAGTATACCACAGAACAGAGATATAAGCCTCAATTTCTCTCTCACTGTTAATTCCTCTGCTGTTTTCAAGGCAAAATCACATGGAATTGGTTGTGGAAAGGTGGGAGGATGCTTGTGCAAGTAAAAGAACCTTTATTGGTCTACATCAAGCACTTTCAATTTATCCTTGCATTCCTTTATGTAACGAATTATGTGGATACACATTACATTATTTTCATGTAGTATTTCATTATCTCACTACTTTCGCAACAATTAGTTTAGTGGACTCCCATTAAAATTGATCAATGTTATTAGGGCATTGTATTAATGGTCACAAATTTCCATTGTCTCACTGACCACAAGGTCTGGTATCCCATAAGACTATTCTAACACATTTAAGATTGAATAGCATTAGACATTTGTGAGTAGGTGAAGAAGGGAGAAACAAGCTTTTTTCAGACTTTTGTTGGCTTGCTTCTTGCATAACTTGCAATATTCACACTGAGCACACTGAGCACACTGAGCACACTGAGCACACTGAGCACGCTGCACCTACTCTCCATCAAAGTTATATAAAACATTAAAGAAACTTCGAAGAAAGACCTCTCCAGAGTAGTTGTATCTAATACAACCTTTTTTCAAAGCCATTTTAATGTACAAGGTTTGTTTTTGTTTAAGTTATAGAAGTCATAATTCTATAATGACTGCTGGATGATGATGAATACTGTTAATATATGGGCCTAAATTTAAGTCAATAATTTATCTTCTCAAGACATTAATCTGCACTATAATTTATAGTACTGTACTCACAATCTTCAGGTTGGTATATGGTTCATACTATGATTATAGACTGTATGTTGGTAGTATCTAATCATTTCTTACAAAGGACCTTAATATGACTTATGGCATTGAATCTAAACTGTAGGACAACACTACTTTGCAAACTATTTATTATACAGTAAAGCATAGTACATTGTTCTATCAGGGCATGGAAAGTGTAATAGGAAATGTTGTAGTCAAATATTAGCAGAATGAAGAAGTGTATTTTTAGCTCTAACTTCAATTCCTGTTTATTACTACAGTAATGTGGTATAATGACGTCGAATGTTAGATAGTTTCTGGAAAGACAAACCCACAGTTTCTATGTCTCTCTCTGATAGCTTGTCACATAATTACTTGTTGTTCTCCCAGATGCCACCTACATATGAATGATGTCATGTACTAGCTATAATGTTAAGGAATGCATAGCCAATTTTTCAACTATAATAAAACACATATGTTCCCAAGATTACTTCCAATTTTTCTTTATCACTTAGCTAACATTTCAAGTTGTGCTAGCCACAGATGGTGAAGTGTCATTTGCTGCCTTTCTGTATGATAAACCTAACATACTCATGAATGTCACATCACGTATCAACGCTTTAGTCGGATTTGATGCCGGAGATCAAAGCAGAAGTTCTACCATAATGAGTAGAAGGCGAAGAAATTACATATTAGAATTTATCAATGTATTTCGTATAGATGGTAAATATTTATATACTAAAATAAGGATAATTAAATAATATACAGTGTATAGCGCTTCACCACTACCAAACTCAGCATTAGGTTATGGTCCATTATACTATAATTATGCCTATGATTCCAATTTCAGATGATGATGAAAATTACCCACTAAACAGAACATAGTAAGGATGAAAAAGTCCCCTTTCTGAACATGGATTAAGACATTCTCATTTAACATTTACATATAGCTAATATGAATAATATGATACATTGATTTTTTGAAGGTAACTGTATCACTGGAGTTTCACCTGGTGCTGTTTGTGAATTGAAGTCTACTTCATTAACATGTCATGACAATCTCACACTTTCATCTTGTCTTTGTGAGCTAGGAACCACAGAGAATAACTGTAGATTAACAGGTAAATAAGACCATTAGCTACAAATATTCTCACACCTTCTTCCATCCTATCCTGCTATAGATTTATTACATTCTAGATTTCAGTAATATAATTGCTATTTTGCACTTAGAAATTTGTTGTAAGTAAATTAGTAGTAATGAATTATAACTTATTGAATATAATTATAACTTAATATGTTTACTTTGACTAAAGCACTTGATTATTTTTTGTCCATTGTGATATCAAGCACTATTACATCACACTATTATTGTCATTAGAATTCTTTCAGTTTGGGATTGGAAATGGTGATACTGTTGGTCCAAGAGCAGTTGATGAATCATCTGAAGTCATTCATCTTGATGTTCCTATTATTTTCTATCAGAAGGAAGAAATTGATCTTTATGTAAGCCCTGTAACCAATGGCCTAATCTAACAAGGCATAATATTATATATCAGAAATTAATATCCTCTTTTCTATTAGCTAATAGGCTGCCATTTCTTTCTTTCTTTAAGACTTTCTTTGATCAGGATTTTTTTATAGCATTGTTCAAAAGGCCTAACAAAGACATTGCTCCCTTGTTATTTTACTATGAGCATTTGCTATAACCAGCTGACTAGGTACATATTATAATAATTACTCTACTAGATATGGGGACAACTTGCAAATGGTCATTCTTCATGCTGTACATGCTCTCTTCCTACACATACTTTTAAAAGTCACGCCCATAATCCCATCCCTGATGACTATTACACAGTCATGCCCACATCTTGGAAAATGATCTAGTTAATACTGTGAAATGTTACCGCAGTTATTTCCATGATGTACTAATATTCAATAAGAGAGAAAGCAGATCCTCTTTATTAATTGGGTTACATGATTACTTTGTTTCTAGTCAGTAATCTCAGGAGTAAAGAGTTGATTGTGTTATCTATCTAGGTATCAACTAATGGTCTAGTATCATTCCAAGATGAGTTTGATTCATACATTGTGACACAGCTGCCAAGAGTTGCCGTTCCTCTTCTTCCACTTATAGCTCCCTTTTGGGCAGATTATAGCTTTAGAGATGCTGGGACCCTTTACTACCGAGTTACAAATGACAGTGTGACTCTCAGTTATTTGTCTCAAAAAATAGCAAATGCAAGTGTTATATTTGGAGACTACACACCAACTTCAGCAGTCATTGTCACCTGGTTTCAAAGTAAAGTCTTCAGAATACCGTCCAGGCTTGTTGATTTGGTAAATGAGTAGTTATAGCTATACTTTAGAAGGGAATATTTGTTATTTTGGCTGTGATTTTGCACCAATTAAGTTTCTTAGTATCCAACAGTTGCTATACTACATGAAGGCTTATTGTAACATTAGTCAGATCAATGATATAATAGGTTGTGGTTGAATGAAAAATGTAAAGTAGATAAACTTATTGTACCATTAGTCAGATCAACTGATTGAATAACAAATGTAAAGTAGCGTTGTTAATAGATAAACTTATTGTAACATTAGTCAGATCAATATAATAATATTGACAAATGTACAGTGGTATTTAATAACTATTATGTTGTAGTGGAATGATAATTGTACAGTGATGTTTAAATACTAGATAAACTTTCAAGTGATTTTATCAACTGATGGAAATGTATCATTTGCTGTTATGCTGTATGGAGAAGACTTGATGCAGTCTGCCTTAGAGGCATTTACATGGTTAATTGGAGGGTTTGATGCAGGAGATGGAAGAAGGGGAAGTTATTCATTATCAAGTTTAAATGGATCATCTTTTAATGAAGAGTATCTTAGTATATATCGCATTGACGGTAAGAAACTATTATCTCTATCCTTGTCATGATGTTCTCCTAAGGTAATTCAATGTAGCTTTCCCTTTAACAGAGTAATTGAATTTCACTAAAATGTACTGTGGGAAAAAATGTTAACTTTTTGTCCACATTAGTCACCATGCTAGGCAGTAACCGTTACGAATAAACTAACCAGGCTGCAATCCATTGTAGCTGTAATTGTTGCCAGATGGTACACATGATATAAAGTGACTTTATTTTCATCAGACTCCAGAGTCCTAGCTGAGACATAGTGCTAAAATGTGGTGGGTGGTGGTTGGTAGTGATTGGTGGCAGTGCTGATAAGTAGCTACAGGAGACACTGGGTTCAAAGTAAGCATGAGTATTACACAACTACTAAGTCAGCAGCTAGCCTGCCCTTATCAGATTAGTGAGCAATGCAGCAAGATAGCTAAGTGCCTTCAACACCAGAGATCGAGGACAAGTTAGAATTGTTTAAGGAGGTAGGTCACTGACATGAGATATGGAGGTCCAACCTCTTTGACTACACACTGTGTAGGCATCAGACAACTGGCAAAGTGACTAATAGACGAGTTCTGTAAATTGGTCATAGTCTGTACTAGACAAATTATACCTAGCATGGGAATCTTGATGACTGACTTATACCACAGCTTATGGTCCATAGATTGCATTTATTATGGACTTGATTATAGCTTAATTATTTTAGGGGCAGTTACAAAAATAATTACCACTGAATTTGAGATTGTTGTTATGAGGGACTCCTAATCATCCCTAGAGTGCACTCTGTACCTTTGTCTCTTTATAATAGCAAAAGTGTAATTACTTATTTATACTATAGGTCACTGTGTAGTCCGTGCAGATAGTGATATATGTGGATTAAATTCTGTACCCATATTATGTGACAATGAATTCAACTCTTTATCATGTTTATGTAACACTGGAACAAGGTCAAGTAGAAACAATACTTGTTTAGGTGAGTGAGAGAATAGCTATATGCAATACATGTATGCAGTGTTCTGACCTATCATCATTCTGAAAGAAACAATAATAATTATGTATGCCCAATGACAATTGTCCGACACATTTTTATTTATAGAATATCTTCAATTTGGTCCAAGAGCTGGAGATGCAACCATTCCTTCAGTTGAAGAACCCATGGCTATAAGTCAAAGCCTTACTTTATCCACTCCTTTGGTCTTTTATAGGAATCCACTCTCAACTATTAATGTAAGAATATAAACTCAACAACTTTATGAGTAACTATGGGTCTGGTTAAAGT
Organism: Diacarnus erythraeanus; assembly: GCA_964016965.1. Classification (NCBI taxonomy): domain Eukaryota; kingdom Metazoa; phylum Porifera; class Demospongiae; order Poecilosclerida; family Podospongiidae; genus Diacarnus; species Diacarnus erythraeanus. The sequence continues at coordinate 5,281,208 of OZ024673.1, read as the reverse complement.
TCTCACTGATGTATAGTTAAGTTGATCAAGCAAGTGATAAAAAGATTCACTCATTACACACTATGTTATTTCAATAATACTTCAATTTTGTATGACAGATATTTGAGTGTGGAGTAGTATCACCAGGAAGCTTCAACTGTGATAACTTAAACCGTCTGTTAAATGTAGTCCCACTGATAGTTCCTTATCCTTTGAGAAACAATTTTAATTTACAAAGGAGATATCTTCATTACAGAAAAGTTGTGGATAATACTACTTTGGATGAAGTAACCACAATGATCACTGACTTTAACCCAAACCTTACCAATTTTTATTCGAAATTGGCAGTTGTCATTACTTGGATATTGGATGAGGATTCAAAGGTATACTAAATAATAATTATGTATGAAATTCACACACAAGAGCTGTACTATGTGTAATTATTTTATTTGAAACCTTTGCTCAGTTTATTAGCTTCTATTGATATAATTGTTACAGAGTTAGTGACCATTTCCTCTATAGTTATAGACTTTTCTGTACCAACACTCTGGTTCACACACTTATTATACTTACTGTAGCTATGAAGCTAGCTAAAATTTATGCAATTTTAGCCTAAACTGATAGTATTGGATCCTGTAGTTAGCAATTACCATCAAAATTGTTTACACTGGACAATTTTTTTAGTCTTTGCTCTATATAATATATTTTACATTAACAGAATTCTGTACAGACTATCTTGTGTACTGATGGGAGAATATCATTTGTAATCTTATTGTATGAGTATCCTGATAGAGTGGTCCTTAATCAACAATTACCCATTGGACTTTATGCTCGAGATCTGTCCAGTAGTCTTGTGATAAGTCAAATAAGTGAACTTCAAGCAAAGAACATATTTCGTATTGATGGTAAGCAAGTGGATATTATAATGTCATCAGATTTCATAGTTTTGTACAATAACTTTCATAATAATTCATGAACACTTTTTCAGTCAAGGTTAAATAGCTCTAGTCCTTAGGTATGCAGCTAAGAGTTAATAATAGCTAAAGATGATGTCCTGTTACTGTAATGCTGAAGTGGTTTTTTGTTGTTTATGTAGAATAGAACCATATACAGTAGCTCACAAACTTGTTCCCACAACAGCCTTATTATGCATGTGTAGTGATTTTGTTTATTTATCTCTTCAAGGTGACTGTATCACAACAGCTTCTCCTAGTGATGTGTGTGGATTGAATTCTTTTGCATCAAGATGTGACAACTCTTCAGCTACAAATTGTTCTTGCTATTCAGGATATGAGAATGAGGATGAAAAGAATTGCAGAGGTATCATTTTTAAAAAATATGTAATTATTGTTAAAAGGGAGGAGACAGGTATAGGGTTGAAGAAAGTTAGGGCATAAGCTCCTGTGATCTCTTGGGGCCCTTTAATTCTCCAGGAAATTTTGAATTGTGGATTCTCTAATATAGCTTCTGGTAAATCTGAGAGCTAGATATCAGGATATTATGAGTTCATGGTGAAATACAAGTAACCAAACAGCAAGTTGGACATGCAACTATTATATCAGCAAAAATGTCCAACAAAAATGTCCAACAAAAATGTCCAACAAAAATTTCCAACAAAAACTTCTTATGAAGTTCTTACCTAGTTTGAAAACAGAGTAATGTCTTTTAGCTGGCCATGTTATTCCATAGCCATGTGACTTAGCACCAAAATTTGCAGCTATATGTTATATTCAGTTACAAATTTTAGTGATTCCTGCATAAGGAATGAATAGCTGGTGTAGGGAGAGAGGAGTGGGAATGTCAGTTCTTCCCATTCATATATTATTTAGGGGATGGGGAGGAGGTTAGAGCCCCCTGTTTTCTCCATCTCTGTAGTGTCGAGGTTTTGTAACGGAGGTAGCTAATAATGTCAATATCTCATTCTCATAACAAAACTGAATATTTGTACCATGCATATAAAGCAGTTTCTGATGCTATTTTGTGATGCTCTTATACTATTTATAATATTTATAGTCTACTTTGTGCACTCGTTCTTTGTGACATGGAAATATCACTAGCGAGAAAATATTAGCTATCATTTCGGGTTTCTAAGTTAGATTCTTCTGGTAATGCAAAAGAAGTGAAAAACTTGTGCTATTCACATTGTGTGTTCTAGGTGTAATTATGGTATATAAGCCAGTCATAATTATTATTATAATATACGTGATAACCAATAGCATTGTAATTTCTGTAAGGTCAAATATTATACCTATTTTTATGCAAACATTAGACATCGATGAGTGTGTGACTGACTCACCATGTAGTATTAATGCTGAATGCATGAACACTGAAGGTTCTTTTGTATGTGAATGTAACACGGGATTTGATGGTGATGGATATAACTGCACAGGTATGTTTTACATTATAGTAATATGAACTTGTTGCAACAACATGTATGTTCTAGATATAAATGAGTGTTTGACTGGCTCTTTATGCGGTAACAATGCTCAGTGTGAAGACACTGAGGGTTCATTCTTGTGTGTATGTCTTGAAGGATTTGATGGTGATGGATTTAACTGCACAGGTAATGGAACTATCTCGTGGTAGCTAACCTGTACTTTTATAATGTGCATGCAGTGGCAGATCCAGACTTTTAAAGGTAGTTGGGGGTGTATGGCCACATCCCAAAATGTGTGTTGTTTTAATGTGTGAGAGGTATTTTTGTGAGTGACTAGAGATTGTAGAGACAATTTTTTCTTAGTCCATGGCTAAGCAATGATGGGAAATAGAGTAAGAACAAGGGAGGACTGATGTTGTAATGTCATTGTAATAGCTCCGCAAATCTACATAATAATTATGTGTCCCCAGGACAAAATTAGCTACCAATTTTAGTTCTGCATAGAAACCTCCACATCTATAGTACAGAGAATCAATTTTTTTTAAGTTCATATGTAATACAGCTATATACGTAGTTGGTTCTGGTATAAAGTACATTGAGTATAGGGATTCATAGTAACAATCAAAGAGGGGACATTTCTATATTATAGTGTATTGGGGAAAAAATATTTTTGTGATAGTGAAGCTGTTATACATGCTAACAACTGGACCTCCTTTTTATTCTTATACTGTTCACAGACACTCTCCCATTCTTGTAATGTTTGAACTGGATCATGTTATTATATAATTATGTAAGGGAACTTCTTAACCATCACCAATTATCAAGTGTCTATGATTTTTGCATTTTGACTCTATGCATCTCTATAATTATTCTCTTTCAATATTATTAATTTGGGATCTCTAACTCTCTCTGTACAATAAGTGTCAACATGATTCTTACTAATAGTGTAAGCTGCCTTTTTTCACTCTGTGATGTAGATATAGATGAGTGTGAAGTTGGTACTAGTAACTGCACCCAGATTTGTACAAATGAGGATGTAGGATTTTCCTGCACTTGTGAGGGTGGATATGAGATTGATAGTGATAACAGGACATGTAAAGGTATTGTTGTAATCAGTGACCTGTGATGGGATACCATAGGGAATATTCTCCATGACTGTGAATACTTCTTGATGACCTGGGTTTAGGAAGTCATGAGAATGTAATTTATTCCTGTAGAACATTCTGATTAATAATTCTAGCAAATCATTACCAGTAACCTCGCTAAAGTTTATTATATATACCATCTATTTATTTATGCTAATCTCTGTAGACACTCACTTAGGTACTCATCTTCTCCTTATAATGTACAATCTGCTAGACTAAATAGTATTACAGATTTGTACTCGTCCCTTCCATTCCACAGATATTGATGAATGTGAAGGTGATAATGAATGCACTCAGGTATGCATAAACACTGATGGAGGATATAACTGTACCTGTAGAGATGGATTCTTCATTCTTAGTGATAATAAAACTTGTCAAGGTAATAATGTTATCAGTGATGAAAGTGGTAACTATTTGTGGCTATAAACTATAACTTTTTATAGGAGTGGTATGGTTTAAGTGAGAGTAAGCATGTTGAAAATTTTTGGCATAATCACATTCATTTTTTACTTTATAAGATTTAGAATCATTATAATTATTACTTTTGCTTATTATGCAACTCAGATACTGTAAACATTTAAATGGTCAGTCACTTCTTGTAATTAAGAAGAGCTGATTAGTTACCTCTTCACTGACTACAATAGTAACTCCATTTTTGTGAATGATTGAGATTTAAATCTTCACTTATTTTTTACAACCACAATGTCATTTAGTGAATATTGGAGCAAACAAAACCTCAGACTTAGGTACTTCCAGCCTTGAAGAATGAACAAAGTCAGTTCTATTACATATCATGATCCAGCAAGCTTGTATAAAAGGTATCAAAGCTTTCACCAGTGATGTTGACACACTTTTAGTTTAATAGCTGACAAAATCTTTCTTCTGTACTTCTTATAGTAATTCCCAGCCATTGCAAAAAATTTTCATTATATAGAACTAGCTAAAAGACTCCTGGCTGAACTAGTAGTTTCAATATTACCATTGTACTCCTCAAGAATTTCCTCTAACACTGAAATACTTTATAATGACCAAAGAGACTCAGTTCTCACAGTCCAGGATTACATATTTACAAGTAGCAGCCTATAGCTAATGTAAACTATGTTATTGAAATGGTTGCTATTCAACCAAGGTAGGCATCAATCATTTCTTGTACTAATATCAGTAAGTATCAACTGAAGAATTTTATGTGACATTTCGTTTTGTTTCATGAGGTAAAATCATCACTATCATTTGTCCATAATTAAGTTTGTAGCACTTTCTTCCTCATTTGCTAAGCCTCTTAAAGCTAAAGCTTGATTTGTAAGATACTCAATAGAAAAGAAGATCACTTCATGACAAGGAAGATAATTTTCTGCTCCAGTATAATTCATCTGTCAAGTTGAATACTAATTTTAGATCTCTTAAAGCAGTTTCACTTAAAACAACTAACTCTGTGAAGCTGCTCATATATTTTTCTAGTTGTAAGATACAAAAAAAAAGAACTGATTTGGTAGCAGGATCAGAAATGCGGTAGCACTCTCTATGTAGGGATTACCAGAATCACCCATCAAACACAATACAAAATTTTGCCTCAGTTTTCTCTTCTACTATTGATTTTCAGCCACTGTTACCTTTACTGTTGGCTATTTCAAGACCCAACTACTGTAGGAAAACTTCATGACTAAAAATAAGAAGATTTCTTTAGCTATAATAATGATTTTACTCCTAAATTCAATATTCAAGAGTTGGATAACACAAAACAATGTCAACATTCAACAAGCATGCAGATAAATAGTTGCTAAAGAAAATATAAGCCTACTTATGAACTTACAATTTCTCCAGTCCTATTGTGTCTTGTATCATCTTCACCATATGGGCTACATGAAGGATCGCAATTTTACTAAATTCTTCTTCTCCTGGCTCTTGTTTCTCTTCTTCCAATTTTATCTTCTTCTTCATCATCATCATCTTCTTCTTCCAGTTCTTCATCTTTCAATTCTCCTTCTCTACTTCTTTCTGTTCCAAGGCTAGCTCAAAAGTGGCTAGAGTAATTAATCATGGTTATTCAGGTCTGTGTATCATCATATTTCAAAGGAAAACTACTCTGTGGAATAGTCTAGCTATATTCTCAGACAGAGTTTTCAGGTTCTTTATTGCCATCCCCACATAGCTAGGTAACTTTAGACGGCCATGTTGTCTTTCTTCATTGCTATATATCTTTCTGTAGGTATTATCGGAGCATCAAATAATTCAAATCTAATAGGTGTAATTGTTAGTGTTGGAGTCATCATTGCTATACTTGTAATTGCGATAGTATTGCTTCTATTCTTTCTCTCTAAGAGAAGAAAAAAGCATAGCAAAGAGATAGATAAGTAAGTTGTTATATGCATAAATCTGGTTGTGTGTTTTGCTGATAGCTAAATTTCAAGTTATAAATGATAAGAAATGGGACATAATAGTACCAGTCATGCCTACTTATATTCATATTACCATGTATTAGCAATTATACTCATAATAGCAATGGTACAAGGTTTTATATCTAGTAAAAAGGAATGAGGATTATGATTATAAAAATGGGTAAGAAGAATATCATAAAGGAAGTAGCTATATAAAGTAGATTATGCTTTGGGCTCAGTTTACCATAATAACTATTATTCATTATTCAGTTCTGTTGAGGAGATCAGAGATAACCATTATGGTGAGTAACAATATTTCATGTAATGTATTAATATTATAGTTATGGACACAGTGATATTTACTGGATGAAATCTATTAATGTTGATATATTATTATTATTGCAGTCATTCGGTTATATGAAATGTCAGTCCAGAGTTCATTCAGGCATAATATACCCAAAGAACTGATAATAAATTCATCTCATCTTGACCTTGGAAAAACCATTGGACAAGGTAACATAAAATATATTTTTAAAATAGCTGGTTATCTCTATAATATTATTCTAAAGGTGAATTTGGAATAGTTTATAAAAGCCGGCTCAAGAGAAGTCATCATGATACCATTAGTGATATTGTTGCAGTAAAAACACTTAAAGGTAGGCTATGCATAGCTAAATGTAAGTAATATCATTTACTCTCTGTGGTTTGCTATAATAGGATTTGTACAGAAAGAATTAGTGAGAGATCTCCTGAAGGAATGTGTTAAAATGTATGAACTAGATCATCCCAATGTCCTCAGGCTAATAGGAGTTTGTCTCGATGGAGGTCCTGCTCCCTATATCATCATGCCATTTATGGAAAATGGCAGTCTCCTTTCACATCTGAAAGCAGAGAGAGAATCCATTGTACTAGATCCTAATTGTTCCAAGTTGGATGATATTGTAAGTGCCATTTAGTGTGATTGGTTCACTTAAGTTTATAAAATTGATATTTTGAATCTAAGCAGGTAGGAAGGCAGTAAAATTCATGAGTCTTAGTATATTTGAATATTTCACCCTGTAGAACGCTGTTTTGAAGAAATTGATGGATATGTGCATACAAGTGGCCAAAGGAATGGAATATCTTGCAAGTAAAAGGATTATTCACAGAGATCTTGCTGCTAGGAATTGCATGTAATAATAACTGTTTTACAAACTGCTATGTGATTTTAATGTCTTAGTCTACATGGACACAATGCTAGCACATTATTATAATTTTATAGGAAAAAATTATAATGACCAGTTTTGTTGTAACTTGTGATTGTGAAGCAGGTTTTTTCTCTATTTATAACATCTCAAATTTTGTACCTAGGATTGATGTCAACTTTGTGATCAAAGTGGCAGACTTTGGACTTGCCGAGAGCATTGATCCAACCAAGGACTACTTCAGACAAGATCAGGATGTTATTATCAAGCTACCTGTCAAGTGGCTGGCTCTTGAGAGCATTAATGATGGAGTGTTTTCAGAGAAATCAGATGTTGTAAGCATGAATAAGTGTCCTTACTGTTAATGCAATCTTTATCTCATCATTGAGTAGCATAAGTACATTTAAATTTCACTCTTTCTCAGTTTTTATTTCTTCTCACTGAAGTAAAGCATAACACTAACAGTTATCTATTGATTCTTTATTTCAGTGGTCATTTGGTGTCACCTGCTGGGAAATATTTAATGGAGGGAAGACCCCATATCCTGGAATTAGCCCTGTTGATCTGCCTCACCTATTGGCAACTGGTTTTCGGATGGAAAAGCCATTAAATGCAGCATGTTCTGATGATGTGTGAGTTAGTTGTTGTAGAGAAATAGTTCTAATAAGAGAGTTCAGATCCACTGTAGCTTGTATACCTACTGCATTGCACTTATTAAAGTAGTGGTTACCCCTTAAATATGTCTCACTTTTATAAATTCATTTAAAATGCTAAAATTTATACAATACTATCGTGTTTTTCTTGATAGTATCTAAGAGAAGGGCAAGCTATAGTTAAGGTAGCACAGAGTTATATTTAGATCTGTATGAGCACTATTTACAAAATTCAAGCAGAGTACCCTTGGTTTTTATGACCTCTGTACTATTGTTTACATGATAATTTTTGGGAGACAGATGCATTTCCCCCAAAACCACGTAACAGCATTGTTAATCTATTTATCCAACTTTTAATTGATTTTTAAAAATTGAAATTTTGTATCTGAATCCATCCCGCATGGCAGGTAGTGTAGACAGGAAGTGAAAAATCATGGCTGTATATAGAGGCCAGCCTCTTTTCAATACTGTATTTTGTAAATAGAGAAACTAGGATTCTTTTTGTGCCTGCGAATTATGCTAACCACGGTACATACTGAAAACTAATTACCTGCCAAACCTTTGAGGTTATGTACACCTAGTGGGTAAAAAATTAATAGTTTTGAGGATGATGTTTTGATTATTAACACTCGTTCTAAGGGTAACCACCACCTTAATATTTAGTGCATAGCAATATTGTAGATCTAACACTTCTATATGCTATGCTCAACATAAATACTTTGCTTATAATTTTACTTGTTAGAAGGTGGATTCACAAAGTATTGAGTAAAATTATAAGCTCATATATTATTCTGGATAATTATCAAGTACTTTTATACAGTCTCTATTCAGTGTTTAATAAAAGTTTGGAAAAAAGAGCAGACACAGAATGTTATTGAGAATATGACACATTTAATACTACATATAGTATAGTTCAGTTGGCTGTTATTTCTTCAGCAAGTGTGCTTGCAAAAGATGAGAAATTTTTATGCACTCCTCAATCTGGAGAGGGATAACTAATTAAGCTGACATTTGTTAGGCTCTTACATATGATATAGTTGCAGGTTTTTCAAAATCATATTCAATACTCTTGTTCAAACTATTACTGAGTGAGTGTATTGGACAAAGATCTATTATAGCTAGTACTATTAGCTAATATGCTTTAATTATTATGCTTAAGGCTTAAAACTTGTACCTAAAGCATATTATCTTAAATTGTCTCAAAGAAAATAAGCAATTGTTACTCTAGACCTCCTTTAGAAAGATTAAACCAAGTTGCCTTGACTAATGACACACTATTCAATGTTAATAAGACCACTAGTAAAAAGGCTCTGTTCATTTCAGAGGTTGTTTCACTATACAGTGTGTAGTTTTACTTTCTTATTATTCCTACAACTTGTAACTATTTCCATTGTAGATATTCCTTGATGTGTGACTGTTGGGCAATTAAGCCTGAACTCAGACCACCTTTTGCTGAGCTAGTAATTCATTTATCATCTCAACTGATTACTATAGCTGACTACATGGATTTCTCCTCTGCACCAGATGTAGAAAATTAAAAGTTACTCAGTAGAACACAATCATCAAAGATTATTAGCTAGTTTATCACATTCAATGAAATATTTCACATTATCAACTACTCCCTAGCTAATTGAAAAGAAATTGTTATACAATGAACCTATTTTTGTTGTTTTCTGTTGTCACTGCATTTTCAAGTCTGCCTTTTTTGTTTTGTTTTGTTTTCCTAAGTTCTCTCCTCTATCTTTTGACACACTTGGTGAACAATAAATAGCTACCCCGAGGTAAGCTATTGATCTAGAGACAGTGCATATTGCTAAGTATTTTCTAAGTATTCTAGATGCTAGTTGTTTAAAGGAAGGTTAGAGGAGAGTGAAATGGTTAGGAAATCATTTCACTTTACTTCCACCTTAGTGTGGTAGGATGATTGATTAAAATTAACGATTGATACCTCTATGAGGAGTGTTACTCTCTGCAAGAAATGCTAGGAGGAATGTTATGTGGTTCTGACCCAACTATGTGGACCTAGTCACCTGTGTTAACTTTGCTATTACTACCAAGATAATCACAAAGACTATTGACAATGGATCAAAATATTACACCTATAGCTAAATAGCTCTGTGTAATCCTAGCAAGATATGATTAGTTTGCTTCAGAATTACTGATAACATGTTAAGGTTAAAGGATGTCTCCTGTTTATTCCAGAAGTAAGGTAGGAGTCCAGGGTTGCCATTTATCAGGATTCTCCTGATTTTAAGGGTCCCCTCCTGGCCTCCTGTTTTCTCTGCTATTTTCACTATTAACCTCCTTCCTCATAGCAATGCTTCAGCTGAACGTATTTTCAGTATGGTAAAAGCAATAAAAACTGATTCTCAGAACAGGCTTCTTTAGTAGCAACCACAAGTGAATTTTGACTGATATTGTTATGAGCAGCAACCAAGTGCTGAACTACTCTGGCAGAGCAAGTCAGCCACTTACAAACAACTATAGAATTATAATAATATACTTATTTTGCCTACAAAAAGTCTCCTTTTTTTCCTTTGGGGGTTGGCAACCCTGTAGGATTGAAGAGGAATTCTAGATTATGAAAAAGTCAAAAGTTAAGTCACAATCAACTTTAGTGCTATATACCAATAGGGCAATTGAATCTGAAGATGGTAGAATGGTACATTATAGCTATGGAGAGTTGCATACAGTGATTTAGCCTCTACTAAATATCTTTGCTTGAGAGAAAACTCCAAAAGCTTATGGAGGATATTTTTAAAGACCAGATTGGTGTGAATTCTCTAGTGACTTGTTTAATCTGGTTTAGAGGATTACAGTTAAATGTATTATTAAACATTTTTAAATAGTTTCTTATCATTACTTCCCTAAGTGCATATAAAGGCAAACATCAAATTAACATCAAAGGTAGGAGCTCCTCCCAGTGGTCCACAATAAGAGTATATTTCTTGCATAGTTCTGACTTATTTTGATGCCAACCATTAAAGTAGGATGTCCTGGTGCTGATTGTTTCCATTGTTTCCACTGTTTCAGAGAAATGGAATTCTAACAAATAAGCCCTTAGCAAAAGCTAAATGCCATTAGATTGAGATAATAGCTAGAGATGTATGACCATGCAAATAATGGTTGTTGCCGTGAACTTTGACCTCGCAGGCACTTGTTCATTGAAGTGTAAAGTACAATTTCTGGCGCCACATTAGCGGTAATAATATTAATCGGTGATCTCTTTAGTGTTCTGTGAGCTTGCGTGTCCAATCGCAATGACTGATCCTGCTACAGTTGGAAATGTTTCGCTGATGTAAGTTTATATTAACTAGCTAGACGAACTGCTACGTCCCTGTGATTTAATAATAATTGTTACCCCTTGCCAATTCCTATTCTAATTACAGCACTACGCATAATTTTAGTAGCTAGAACCAAACTATGTCTACATTGCTATAAATGTCAGACATTCTCCTTTCATTCTTGACATATGTCCATTTTAATAGTACTAGTAGATATTCAGGACCTCTAGATCCATATCGTATAGTGAAATTTTCGAGGGGTAATATCTTTGTGGTTTTCAATTAAAACCACGAATGTTTTACCCATGAACTTTTAATATTGAGACAGCACCTAGCTGTAAACCAACAAATTTTTTTCAATGAATAAATTTGATTATTGAAAACCACGAAGATATTACCCCTCAAAAAATTCCCGCTATACAGTATATTATGCAAGTTGGTCAATTATATTCATATTGCTGAACTAAGGAGATGTTAATGTAGCATAGCTCTTGTTCACAGTTCAAGATCATGAGTACTGTTACAGTAGAGTCACATTACTGACTCTTAACCTCACCATAAACTCAACTTCTATATGTCAGCTCTCGTATATGCCATAATAGGCCACCTGTAACGAAGCAAGAAGTACTGGACAATGAAGGGAATTTTACCTCGCCTGTCAGAAAGAGAAGCAATTATTTGTCATGGGAAGAGTACTTCATGTCAGTTGCCTTCCTCTCAGCTCAAAGAAGCAAGGACCCTAGTTCTCAGGTATACATTACATGTTATGTACAAAGTTATGTATATTATGGGGGGTTGTGTGGGTGTGGACTGTGACTTCATCCATCCAATCCTCTCACTGGTTTCACCTCATCCATCCTATCCTCTCACTGGTTTCACCTCATCCATCCTATCCTCTCACTGGTTTCACCTCATCCATCCTATCCTCTCACTTGTTTCCATAAACCACACTATCTATACCCACAGCTAGATCATGGTTACTGCTACTTGTACTCATTTCTAACAGTAAACCACGCTATCACACCAACAGCAACCATGATCACACCAACAGCTAGATCGTGGTTTTGAACTGTGCAGACATTTGGCTGTTATGTCAGAACTAGCAAGATACAAGGTTTAGTATTACCACACAATCCTACTGATATAGAGACATTTAAATTTTTAATTAGCACTAGATGGATACATTGCTCAATTATTACTACACAATTCTGATATAGAGACATCTAAATTTCTAATTAGCACTAGATGGAGACAATCTCAATTATTACTGAAAGTTTACACAATTCTCATCTAGTGGTTTAATGACCTAGTAACAGTGAAAATATGAAAGCTTGTGAATTCATACTCTATATTATGTATAATGACTAAACATTGATTGCTTCAACCTCCCTAAGAGATCACACAGCAATACACTGGAAATGTTTGCTGGTAAATTATATGCCATTTGTTTGGAATAGGTTGGTGCCTGTATAGTTAATCAAGAGAAGAAAATAGTTGGAATTGGTTATAATGGGATGCCTAATGGATGCAGTGATGACGAACTACCGTGGAACCGAGAGGCCGATCATAGATTGGACACAAAATATCCTTATGGTTAGTTAACTAGTCACTTTTATACTTGTCAGGACTATAACCACACCTATTTTCAATGGTGGCCATCAGTCCCATCACTGATACTGTAACTCTGAAAATTTTCATCAGTAGATAAATTTCATCCAGTGCACAGCATCTGAAAATAAAATGACTAATGAATAATTAGAACATTGAAAATTTAATGTATTAGGAAACTATACACATGTAACCAGTGACTAAAGAGTCTATAAGTAATCTTCATATGTCAACACTTTCAAGATTCCAAATTTTTTATGTTGACTCAAAACTGTAGTAGTCTTCCTTCTTGAATATGTACAGTTAATATGTTTTGGGTGTATTTCATGAAAGTATGAGCATTCCTAGTTCCAATGATGCTAATAATATAGAGGTCTTAGAGGTTATATCAAAGAGCTACTTTGCTCTCTTGACAATGACTTGACATAGTAAATCATTTAGGAGTATGTTGTGTGGGGATCTTCCACTTTTCCAAGCATTTATTGTACAGTGGAACAGTGTCCAGTAAAGCTAGCATATTATATTTAATAGACCCTTTGCAGTGGGCATGGTCAAACGGCAGTAGCCATGTTGGTGTACACCCTATGGCTAGATCAATGAGTAACAGTAGCTATGGTGATCTGTGCTGTTGATGGCTGTGGAAATAGAAGCAAAAGAGACAAGGATAAAAGGTTCTTCAGACTTCCCAGTGTGATAACACACCAAGGACCTCAGACTCATGAGCTGAGTCAGAAGAGGCAAGAGGTATGGATAGCTAAGATTAGGAGAGAGGACCTGAAACCTGACCAATACCACAGTACAAGAGTATGCTCAGATCATTTTGCTTCTGGTAGCCCATCTCAACTATATGATGACAGCAATCCAGACTGGGCTCCAACTTTGAGGCTTGGATATGAATCAAGCATTGGAGCTAAGTCTAAAGACAGATATGAAAGAAGAATGACCAGGAAAAGGCAGCATGAAGAAAGTGTTCTAATTGAAGAGAACGCTCTAATTGCAGAAGAAGGTAAAGAAGGCGTTGCTATTCAAACTAGTTTGAATTTGAATGATGTTGAAGATTTAGAGTCCAAAGCAGACAAGTTGGCAAAAAATGTTGAGGAACTAAAGTCAGAACTAGAGAAGTTAAAGCAGGAGCTTGCTGAATACATAAAGGAGCTGAAGGATGAATTTGCATTGAATGAAGCTTAATGCTGACAAAAAGGTACTTTATTATACTGGATGGTACATGGGAGTTACTTCACAAGTTATAGTTATACATTAAGCCCCATTTGAAGATGCACTCTGCACTCTGTTCTTTCAACAGCTTCTTGTTACTTTAATGAGATTGCGTCTCAATCTTTGTGGCCAAGATCTTGGTTATCGATTTAGAGTGCATGGTTCTACCATTAGTCGAATATTCATCCACGTTCTTGAAGTTCTCTATGTTAAATTGAAGCTCTTAATTATATGACCTTACAGGGATAGTCCTAAAAAAACAATGCCAATGGTATTTCGTAAGCATTGCCCAAGGTGTATAGCTAATAATCATTGACTGTTTTGAAATTTTTCTTGATCGGCCAACAAATTTGTTAGCACAAGCCCAGACATACTCAAAGTACAAACACCGCAATACCGTGAAGTATTTAATAGGGATAACTCCTCAAGGGACAGTTAGCTATATTTTTGAAGGTTGGGGGGAAGAACTTGTGACAAGTATCTGGCAGAGCACTGCTCTTTGCTGGACAACCTGGTTCCTGGTGATACAATTCTAGCAGATAAAGGTTTCAATATCAGTGATTCAGTTGGGTTTTATTGCTCCATTCTTGATATTCCTGCTTTCACTAAAGGGAAAACACAACTTAGTGGCATAGAAGTGGAGCAGACCCGGAATGTCCACATTCATGTTGAACGCATTATTGGAAACATCCGAAAGAAATACTCTCTTCTCAGTGCAACACAACCAATTGATTTTGTTACTTCTACTTAAGGAACAACAACATTATACAAAATTGTTCTTGTATCATGTGCTCTAATTAATATGTGTGATTCTGTGGTTCCATTTGACTAAAATCAGTTTTTCTTCCTTTTTCTTTGAAATTCGGGGTGTTTTCTGCAGCCTGGGCAGTACCAAAATTTTGACTTGGGCAGGGAATTCAATTTTAGACATGTGATGTGAAACCACTGGTACTTACAACCTGAATTATCACATGCCACCATTTCTCCTTCTTCAGGTCTGTTGTAGTAACAGTAAGTCTGTTGCATATCACTCTCAACTTCCTGATTGGCCTCAACTGGTGACAATTTTCCACTATAGCAAGGTTCTTGTGATGTAACAGGTTGATATTGAGCCGTACGAGAATAAAATTTCCCAATTAATTCAGGTAGAACAGCTGTAAGAAAGAATTGCTGAATCTTGGTAACATTTAGCAGCCAAAACTCTTGATCAGGGTAAATTCGTTCAATATGCACATCTTTTTTGTCCACACAACAAAATCACAGTAACACCATTTAGTGCAAATCAGTTGACATTGAACCTGCAAATTCAGTGATTGATTATGTAAGATGTCTTTAGCTAGCCAGTTAGCTACCTGGTAATAATAGGAATGATCACGTTTCGAGTGATATTGATTATCGTCATTTTCTTTCAAGCAAAAATTGTCATCATCAGTAGAATTAGATATGTAATCATCTTTGTGGCAGTATGGGCACTAATAAAAAAAAAATCAGCTAGCTACAGAACAATAATAGTTATAGCTCAAATTGGCATACCTCATATTCCTTCACTGCAACACGTACAGGTCACCAAGCCATCAGGAGTTGCACCCACAAATGGAAATTCAACACTAATAAAGAAACCGAATTCCTGAACTTTGAAGTTATGATGAGTGTTGACAGATATACTTTGGTACCAACATTTTCATGCTCACAACCCCAACACGTTGTAGCAGATTTAAACTTTGCCGTTATAAGTGAAAGGGAAGGTGAAGCAATGTTGGTATGAGCAGCACTCTTGAATCGTGATGCTGTTATTCTTCCTGTTCTCATGCTAAACCAAAGGCGTGATTTTGACTGTGATCTTGTCTGAAGTTCTGCAGCCATAGCTTCCTCTGGTGTTCCATCCACTGTGCATTCTTCAGCAAGTTTTAGTAATTGATCATAGCTAGTTACTTTGAAGGTGCTCAGGTCAGATAGACATAGAGGAAGACTTTCATGTAGGGATTTAGGAACATAATCTGAAGAATACTGTGAGTATGGCTTAACTAGCGACAAGATGGCTGGCTTGCTTGAACAACTGGCTAAAGCAGAAAAAAAGCTAAAGTTTCTTAAGTTGGAGATTCAAGCGTGGGTATAGGTGTAGGTGATGGGGGTGGTGTAGGTGATACAGAGGATCTGAAATAAAGTGACTGCAAGGCTGAGAAACTCCTCTTTTTACAAATAAAATCAATGCTCTTTACAGGAGCATATGGCACATCTTTGACACCTGTAGGAATTACCCAATAGGCCTTTTTTTGTGTTACTGTCATCGAGTCTCTTATGCGTACTCCAGACTCAATGGCCCACAGAAGAGTTGCCACATGTGAGCAAGACTCACCTAGCCCTGCCATGCAGTCACAGTGGGCAGAAATAATCTTACCACTAGCTTCAGCAATAAGCCAAGGAGTAAGAGGTTTTTCACTCATTCGTTGTGAATGATTTACCTGAAAATGGCTTTTTAAAGACTTTAACAAAATGAATGGAACCTAGCTAACTTACTTTGGAGATAACTCATTTATCACCAAAACTTTTCACCAATACCTCTCTAACCCAGCCAGAGATAAAGTTGACGTAGCAATCTAAACTTTTATAATTCATCAGGTCTTCACCAGTGTATGGACTTGGAGTGACTAGCAGGTACATTCCTAGGTGAATGTAAGTGATGCTAGGCCAGAGATCCACGTCATCCTGCCATTCCTTCCTCTCAGATTCATCTCCAATAACACTGAGCTTGCTTATGTATCTTTTCTTGGCCTCTGACTCTTTTAAAGTTGAAAAATAGCCTCCCAACATCAGCCTCTTGCTTGTACTCTGATTCATTTTTCCGCTTCCTGTACACCAACATGGCTGACGAGAAGTCTTACATAAGGCCCCAATTCTTTGATTGATAGTTTCTCATCAGTAGAGTTGTTGTTGAACTATGAGGGAGGGAGGGTATTACCATTATGCCATTATTATGATGAAGTATATTTTTTAGAAAACAAGGAGATGGTGAAAGCAAATAGATGGTGAAAACAATAGGGACAAACAACAATGATGAAGTATATTTTTTAGAAAACAAGGAGATGGTGAAAGCAAATAGATGGTGAAAACAATAGGGACAAACAACAATGATGAAGTATATTTTTTAGAAAACAAGGAGATGGTGAAAGCAAATAGATGGTGAAAACAATAGGGACAAACAACAATGATGAAGTATATTTTTTAGAAAACATGGTGAAAGCAAATAGATGGTGAAAACAATAGGGACAAACAACAATGATGAAGTATATTTTTTAGAAAACAAGGAGATGGTGAAAGCAAATAGATGGTGAAAACAATAGGGACAAACAACAATGATGAAGTATATTTTTTAGAAAACATGGTGAAAGCAAATAGATGGTGAAAACAATAGGGACAAACAACAATGATGAAGTATATTTTTTAGAAAACAAGGAGATGGTGAAAGCAAATAGATGGTGAAAACAATAGGGACAAACAACAATGATGAAGTATATTTTTTAGAAAACATGGTGAAAGCAAATAGATGGTGAAAACAATAGGGACAAACAACAATGATGAAGTATATTTTTTAGAAAACAAGGAGATGGTGAAAGCAAATAGATGGTGAAAACAATAGGGACAAACAACAATGATGAAGTATATTTTTTAGAAAACATGGTGAAAGCAAATAGATGGTGAAAACAATAGGGACAAACAACAATGATGAAGTATATTTTTTAGAAAACATGGTGAAAGCAAATAGATGGTGAAAACAATAGGGACAAACAACAATGATGAAGTATATTTTTTAGAAAACAAGGAGATGGTGAAAGCAAATAGATGGTGAAAACAATAGGGACAAACAACAATGATGAAGTATATTTTTTAGAAAACATGGTGAAAGCAAATAGATGGTGAAAACAATAGGGACAAACAACAATGATGAAGTATATTTTTTAGAAAACAAGGAGATGGTGAAAGCAAATAGATGGTGAAAACAATAGGGACAAACAACAATGATGAAGTATATTTTTTAGAAAACATGGTGAAAGCAAATAGATGGTGAAAACAATAGGGACAAACAACAATGATGAAGTATATTTTTTAGAAAACATGGTGAAAGCAAATAGATGGTGAAAACAATAGGGACAAACAACAATGATGAAGTATATTTTTTAGAAAACATGGTGAAAGCAAATAGATGGTGAAAACAATAGGGACAAACAACAATGATGAAGTATATTTTTTAGAAAACATGGTGAAAGCAAATAGATGGTGAAAACAATAGGGACAAACAACAATGATGAAGTATATTTTTTAGAAAACATGGTGAAAGCAAATAGATGGTGAAAACAATAGGGACAAACAACAATGATGAAGTATATTTTTTAGAAAACAAGGAGATGGTGAAAGCAAATAGATGGTGAAAACAATAGGGACAAACAACAATGATGAAGTATATTTTTTAGAAAACATGGTGAAAGCAAATAGATGGTGAAAACAATAGGGACAAACAACAATGATGAAGTATATTTTTTAGAAAACATGGTGAAAGCAAATAGATGGTGAAAACAATAGGGACAAACAACAATGATGAAGTATATTTTTTAGAAAACATGGTGAAAGCAAATAGATGGTGAAAACAATAGGGACAAACAACAATGATGAAGTATATTTTTTAGAAAACATGGTGAAAGCAAATAGATGGTGAAAACAATAGGGACAAACAACAATGATGAAGTATATTTTTTAGAAAACATGGTGAAAGCAAATAGATGGTGAAAACAATAGGGACAAACAACAATGATGAAGTATATTTTTTAGAAAACATGGTGAAAGCAAATAGATGGTGAAAACAATAGGGACAAACAACAATGATGAAGTATATTTTTTAGAAAACATGGTGAAAGCAAATAGATGGTGAAAACAATAGGGACAAACAACAATGATGAAGTATATTTTTTAGAAAACATGGTGAAAGCAAATAGATGGTGAAAACAATAGGGACAAACAACAATGATGAAGTATATTTTTTAGAAAACATGGTGAAAGCAAATAGATGGTGAAAACAATAGGGACAAACAACAATGATGAAGTATATTTTTTAGAAAACATGGTGAAAGCAAATAGATGGTGAAAACAATAGGGACAAACAACAATGATGAAGTATATTTTTTAGAAAACATGGTGAAAGCAAATAGATGGTGAAAACAATAGGGACAAACAACAATGATGAAGTATATTTTTTAGAAAACATGGTGAAAGCAAATAGATGGTGAAAACAATAGGGACAAACAACAATGATGAAGTATATTTTTTAGAAAACATGGTGAAAGCAAATAGATGGTGAAAACAATAGGGACAAACAACAATGATGAAGTATATTTTTTAGAAAACATGGTGAAAGCAAATAGATGGTGAAAACAATAGGGACAAACAACAATGATGAAGTATATTTTTTAGAAAACATGGTGAAAGCAAATAGATGGTGAAAACAATAGGGACAAACAACAATGATGAAGTATATTTTTTAGAAAACAAGGAGATGGTGAAAGCAAATAGATGGTGAAAACAATAGGGACAAACAACAATGATGAAGTATATTTTTTAGAAAACATGGTGAAAGCAAATAGATGGTGAAAACAATAGGGACAAACAACAATGATGAAGTATATTTTTTAGAAAACATGGTGAAAGCAAATAGATGGTGAAAACAATAGGGACAAACAACAATGATGAAGTATATTTTTTAGAAAACATGGTGAAAGCAAATAGATGGTGAAAACAATAGGGACAAACAACAATGATGAAGTATATTTTTTAGAAAACATGGTGAAAGCAAATAGATGGTGAAAACAATAGGGACAAACAACAATGATGAAGTATATTTTTTAGAAAACATGGTGAAAGCAAATAGATGGTGAAAACAATAGGGACAAACAACAATGATGAAGTATATTTTTTAGAAAACATGGTGAAAGCAAATAGATGGTGAAAACAATAGGGACAAACAACAATGATGAAGTATATTTTTTAGAAAACATGGTGAAAGCAAATAGATGGTGAAAACAATAGGGACAAACAACAATGATGAAGTATATTTTTTAGAAAACATGGTGAAAGCAAATAGATGGTGAAAACAATAGGGACAAACAACAATGATGAAGTATATTTTTTAGAAAACATGGTGAAAGCAAATAGATGGTGAAAACAATAGGGACAAACAACAATGATGAAGTATATTTTTTAGAAAACATGGTGAAAGCAAATAGATGGTGAAAACAATAGGGACAAACAACAATGATGAAGTATATTTTTTAGAAAACATGGTGAAAGCAAATAGATGGTGAAAACAATAGGGACAAACAATGATGAAAAAAATTATTTTGTTTTTGTAATTGGTTGTTTTGTGGCAGCACAAGAACCACAAATAGGATAACAACTGTCTGGAATGATGATATCATCATCACAAGAGCAAAATATACAAATGTTTTCATATCCCATAGAGTAGTACAGTTTCTCTACTGGATCTCCACATGCCAGGTCTCTGCAGTGAACATCTGCTAGACAAGAGTCTAGTAAGTCTAAATCAGACAAATTGAAACCACAGCTGAAATCAAAGTTGCTCATTATCTTCTCCAGTTCTTTTCGTACAAATGTGGAGAGTTTCTTCCTTGAATAAATCAAACGCCACATTCCACATACAACACACTCCACCATTAAGTTGGTGTTTGGTTTCGCCCCACAATCACTTTCTTCCCACGGTCAACAGCAGCGACTGGATAGCCAGGCTCACCAACAGGTACCCTATGTTTGTCATCAAGACATACAAAGATACTATGGTTTTTCAACTTGACAGCCATTTCTCACTGGTAGCGGAAGATTTCTGATGCATAGTGTGCATCTTCATGTGACTTTCTCAGTTGTCTAGATTGGACCATAAATTTTATATCCAATTTACCACTGTAGTGACAGCTTGACCGCAAATGTTGGTTTTTGGGCCAAAATTGAAGACGTACCCATGATTCACATGGTATAGGTGTCCCCTCTGGCAAGCTCTTTGCCACCTGAGAAATTAGGTCTGGAACTGACATTGCAGTGGCAAAGTGTGTTACTTGTTGATGTCTACGATCATCAACAGCTTGACCAATGTTCTCCTGAATAAATTTTGAACATTCAAGCCAAAATGGATCATACATAGACTTACGACCACTGTTCAGATGCCGTAAATCAACAATCACATCGCTGTCCTCCATATCAATAGCAAGTTTAACACGCTTCTCGATTTCACTCTGATCCAAATTAGAAGATGCTGAATAATCACCTGTCAATTCCTTGTACATGTAACGAAAAGTAGCAGCACTCATTCCAGGAGTAATTCTTCCAAACTTCCTAAAAGCAGTTATATGCATGGCCCGTGTCTTGTAAGATGGCAGTTGAAGCTTGACATGCTCTATCTCACTTATTCATTTGCTATAAGTACTTTCATCTTGGCTTAGAACTCTCCGAAGGAAACTAAGATTACCAACGTTGTTTCCATGAGAGTAAACAAGTAGGGCTGAAGGAAAAGGTAAGCCCAATGTTTTGAGCTTGTGCATATAGTCATACCTTTTATATGAATCATCAGGAGAAAATTCATTAACTAAAACTGACTGAAAATGCTCTAGAGACATCAATTTATCTTCTAAAGGCTTGAAAGAAGATAATGCTGAGGAATTGACAGGTAAAAACATGAAATGTAAGTTTTCACCAACATCACGTACAGGTGTCATGCGAGAATGAACAAGTTTCATCTGCTTATTCTTCTGGCCTAAGTACTGACTGTACATTCTGCTATTGCACGAGCAAGCATATCAACATCATTGTGAAAAATACTCCATGCACATCGATCCCAATACGAAGCTTGTAAGGACAAAAACAGTTGCTGAGAGTGTCGGTGCAAGATATCATGAAACATATTTCCTATCTGCCGTTTACGATGCTTAGAAGCTTCTGGTGTGTTGTAACCAGTGAAAGTATCACAGAAATCAAGAATAGGAAAGCTTCTACTTTTGAAAACATCATGATGGCCATCTATATACCATAGAGTTTCTGTGAGACAACTGACAAGTTGTTCCCCATGTGTAGCTACCTCTGTATGTTTGAAAAGAAGACCATTCTGATCGAGCATATCAATAATAGCATTTCTGAGTTTCTGCTTTTTATTTTTTGGATGTTCAATACGTGAAGGCAATTTCTTCATTTCCAGCTGGCGCTGTCCCTCCCGCAGAACCTCAAATGCGTTTCTAGCTGGCTGTTGAGGTAAACTAGAACTTCTACTTTCAACATGAAACTTTATGAATGGTCCAAACATGGATACAACTTGTGAAACACACATTGTTATGTCTGCCTCATCAACACAATCTTTCTGTTTACCAACATACACTTTCTTTAACTCACAAGGGCTTTGCGTCAGGTTGCTGTCACGAAGAAAGTCAATAAAGGTGACATCTGGAGGGTTCACAGTCACTATCCTCCACTGGGTAAGAGTAGATTTAGTTTTAAGGCAGTAGACAGTTACATTTGCTAGTGTTGACATCACAGGCACACTAGTCAGCCCTTCGATCGAGTCAGCCTCAATTGCTCAGCTCGCACCAACTCTATCTGAAGCACACTCCGCTTTATTTTTCATTACATCATCATAATTAACAAAATGACGTCATCATAATGGTGAGAAAAGTCGAAACAGAAAAAATGATGCAGGCGGTTGATGAGAAACTATTAATCAAAGAATTGGGGCCTAATTAAAAATTATGTCGGTGCAAAGGGTCTATACTACATAGCACAGCTAATATAAGGTACATATGAATACAACAATTACTAAGATCAATATAAAGTATTTTTGCATGAAAATATTTTATGGCATACGCCCCTTGCCCTTCAGAGGTGGCCTGGATAAAACCCCATGGCAATAATATCTTCTCATTCTATATTAATGTGGGTGTTTGTTGTTCACTTTGTGTCACGAATAAGAATTCTTGCAGTGTGTCATGGTGGGTAAATGCTGTACTGAATAAGAATTCTTATAATGTCTGTTCCCTTGCAGTGTGTCATGGTGGGTAAATGCTGTACTGAATAAGAATTTTATAATGTCTATTCACTTGCAGTGTGTCATGCTGAGTTAAATACTATGCTGAATAATAATGTCTATTCACTTGCAGTGTGTGTCACACTGAGTAAATGCTATACTGAATAAGAATTCAATATAATAATGTCTGTTCACTTGCAGTGTGTCACGCTGAGTTAAATGCTATACTGAATAAGAATTCGGCAGATGTGAAAGGATGTGTGATATATGTGGCCTTGTTCCCATGCAATGAGTGTGCAAAGCTAATCATCCAGAGTGGTATCTCTGAAGTGATCTATGTTAGTGATAAATATCATGAAAAGGATGAAATGAAGGCGTCAAGGAGGTTATTAGAAATGGCTAAGGTTAAATATAGGTAAGTGTGAAGTATACAATGTATGTGTCTATTAGGGATGGGTGATACTATTTTATCACCAAACTGATTATCATCAAAATTATTATCATGAGTATCATGATATCGTGATATTTCTCTCTCCTATCCCAACCTCTTCTAATTACTCCTCTTTCTGAATGAAAGAGGAGTAAAGGAGAGAAAGAGGGGTAATTAGAAGAGGTTGAGATAGGAGAGAGAAATAATTAGATCAATGATCTGCTATAGAGTGGCCTATAGTAGCTGCCCAGGTGCTAGTGCAACCACACCTTTCTTCCTGGAAATCTTGGAGATAGTACAGATCTGGATGCAGATCACGTAGATGCACTAACAAATTAGTAGTGTTGCCTCCTTTTGCTTCATGCATGACAAGCACACAGGGAGAGATGCCTCAGAATCAATGACTCTTCCACAAGCAATAGCTTTCAATTTGAAGTAGTCCCGTCCCAGACAATGCTAGTAACATTCTTTTTCTTCACTAAAACTAAATCTGAATCAGAGCTACTACCAGCCATACCTATAAGCTAATATCTAAGAACTTGCCATGTGGACTGAAAGCACACACAGCACTTGCCATGTGTTTAGCCACTGTACACAATACACATTAACATCTATCAAGTATAAAGGTCATAGGACTGATGATAATCGTGTGCATTGCTGATACGATAACCTCCTTGGAATTTATCACCCATCCCTAGTGTCTATTCTATGAATGAGATTATGCTATGACAATGACATGTATAGTTACACTAATAGTAAAGAGTAATCTTTTGGCCAGAAGTTTCATTCGTGTGTTTTGCTAAATTATGATATGAACTCTAAACTGAGTATACATATATGTGGAGATGATAGACTAATATCAGCTATACAGTATCCATATTTCTCAAGTGCTTCATTGTTTTACTGCATACTGAAAATAACTTATTATGATCTAAAATTTATTTCCTGGTCAATATTATGGTTTAGTGTGTATATATAAGTTTTGACTAACTCGCATTTGTTAGATGAGATGTTTAGATGCTGTTACCGTAGATCCGGTTAATTTCACAGTCACTTTAATTTCGCTATTTTCATGGTAGGTAAAGGGAAGTGAAAATAAAAAAACTTCAATAATATTATACATACAGCATTACCTAATTGAAATCCCCCCTCAGTGAAAATAAAAAACGTGAATTGCTTTATAATACAAGATTTTATGAGATCAGTGAAAATAAAATTTCTTGAAAATAACTGGATCTACAGTAGTACCATGGTTACTGTTTCAAGTGACTTAGGGTATGAAGTTAGTTAAGAAATAGCTGCCATAAAGTTAGACACTTGACAAAAGGATCTAGAATTCCTTAGGCCGGACCTTTATTTTATAGCTTTTAAGTCACTTGTACTAAAGACACTATACATCTTATTTCACATCTGCAGACAATTTATTCCAAGACAAAGAAAAATAGTTGTGGATTTTTCATCAATTGATAGTGCCAGTTATGATAAGCTATAAAAGATGATGTCCAAGACTTATCAAACATCATTATGCACATTTTTTACAACATGAACTTAACATTTTACAGTTATTGTGATAGCTTCAGCTATCTACAGATCCATCCCTTATTGCTCATGATCACAGTGAACACATAATTATTACTTATGGGTTAGTAGAGTAAGCGGAAGTTGGTGCAGAAGGAAAGCATATTATATATGATGTATATAACATGTTTCTTATGTAACTGGTACTTCTAAAATGAAATGCCCTGCATTTTATCCAGTACTAGCTAGTAGTTATGATTTTAGTGTCCAGGAACTACTGTGCTAGATCAGTTGTTAGAAGACCACCAGTGACTTAAATACACTACTACTATAAGCCATTACAATTTTTCTACAGCTTTCTGACAACTACCTGCAAAGTATAATATTGTATAGCGGTACTGGCAGAGCTAAATGTAAGGAATAAGGTGTCGGTAATTCAGCTAGCCAATTAAACAGCTTGAATAGGTGTTATGTACCAGGTGAAGTGGTGTAATACATTTCATGATGCCATTATCAATTACTATTATCTTATAGCACTTTATTTTGGAGGAGCTCAACTTTTTGCAAATAGGTCATTTTCATGAAACAACTTTCATGAGGCCAGAAGCCAGATAAAGAAAATCGAAGATTAGTTTCAAGAATAAAAGTTTGGTGGATCTTTCCCAATTTGTGAAAAACGCAGAAGTTGAGCTCCTCCAAAATAAAGCACTATGATTATGGTAATTTTTATATCCCTCTCACATGACCTATTCAATTATAGATAGCTACTCAAATCAACAAAGGTTTAACAATCACTAGCACTATACTATTACACAGCTGAAGATTCAGTGTTCAAAATGGTTAAATTTACATTCATAAAAAAATATCCTACTAGCTACAATATGTATAATATAATCATTTAAGTAATATATTTGATCCTAACTACTGACTGTAGTAGTGATCGTACGTCTTCTCTTAAAGGATTGTTCCCAAGAAGAACCTTTTCAAGACATTGCATTGATTCATAATCTTCTTTGTGAACATTTGATATCTTATTAGAGCTCAGGTCAATTGTAGTCAGCATAGGTATTCTTCGTAACACCACAGGAACAGATTCAAATTCATTTTCAGACAAGTCGATGATAACCAACTTACTAAGGTTAGAAAATTCATCAGGCAACAGTGTAAGCTTGTTATGACTCAAATCCAAACCTATTATTGTGAAATATATATCATAATAGAGCTATAATTTGTAGTTTGGATACAGTACATTTGCTATTAATGGAGCTCTTTCATTTCCAACCAAATATGTTATAATGGAGCTCATAAAGCAAAGTTGGAAGCATTAACATTAGAGTACCATCCAATACAACTTGGGGATTTATATCTGATCAGAAGTGAAAAATTAAGTCTTTCCATTTGTATTGGGTTTCTGTAATTATATATACATTATCAGGAGGATTGGAACTCATGTACAAAGATTCTTCTACTGTAAGCAGTTAAGTAATTTGATTGTACAAATTCTAGGGACATAGTCGGGAGAGAGATAATTGTGTCATTAACTTTGTTGCCACTAACAAAATGGCCAAAGCAAAGCAGCTATCTAGACTGAATAGGCTTCAACATTTACTAATATTGTCAACCAAGAGCTGATTTCAGCCAATTAAGTGATGTATACTCTCCTGGAGGAACACTAGATGGGTTAGGCTACTGCACATCAAGCTAGCAATTATACTGATATAAGTTTACAGTGCATTATCTCAATTAATAAGGTGATGCAATGCAGATAAACACAGAGAAAAGCTATGGATGAAGTTCCATGTAATTGGAAGTAAAGATGGTTTTAGATGCTAGTAACTTCGACTTGCAATATTACACCACATGAGACTTGGGTATGTGCAGTATATAGTATATATTTATATTAATTTTACAGCTATTGCCACTCCAACTTTAATAACAAGGCAATTTTGTATATTATGTAGTGCTTACTTTTATTGTAGCTATAGACTTAACCTTTTGTTAATGGGATGTGTAAGTGGCTATATAAGAATTGGTGGTTCTTGGTTGATCCCATGGGCCAGCCCCTTCTGGAAAATTTGGAAAGGTATGGTGTTATGTGCAAACCAGTCTTGTATTACTGGAATTTAGGAATTAAATACACACACCAAAAATTAAAAAAACACTGTCCACTAAAGTTTATACATCACGATTAACCACAAGCACTCCATAAGTAATACACTATAAGTATTTCTAAGGGAGAGAATGCAATGATCAATATGCCAGACCCTTCTAGAAGGGGCTTGGCCAGTGCTTGATCAAGAAAAGTCTCTGTCCATAGAACAATTATACTTGACATGTACACACAAACATCTGTGGATATTATAAACTATAACCAATTCAATTACCAGTTTGGAACCCATGATCACTCACTGTTGCTGTGTTTTTGCTGTACCAAACTCTTTCCTGACACACCATTTAAATGAGGCATGTTACTCTACCACAATATAATAACTCACTGGTAATAGACACAAACTTTAAACCAAGCTTTGGTGTGATCTTTTGCAACTGGTTATGGGAAAGGTCAACTTTCTCCAACTCCACCCCTTTCATCAGAAAGAAGATGGCCTCTGGGAACTTTTTGAGTCCACATTCATTCAGTATTAGTTCTCTGGACCCTTTCGCAGCTTCGCATCTCTGAGCAACACGAGCTGATTCTTCCGCCATCCTTAGTATAAACTCGAATTCAGAGTTCAAGCAGAGTTTAGCCAATGAATATCAT
Organism: Diacarnus erythraeanus; assembly: GCA_964016965.1. Taxonomy (NCBI): domain Eukaryota; kingdom Metazoa; phylum Porifera; class Demospongiae; order Poecilosclerida; family Podospongiidae; genus Diacarnus; species Diacarnus erythraeanus. The sequence continues at coordinate 5,253,615 of OZ024673.1, read as the reverse complement.
AAACGGCCACAAATAAAAATAATCATTCACTGATATAATCTTATGTGGGTGGGGCTGCCCTTTCCAAACAAGTCGAAGATGGAGTTAGGTGAGTATGTTTACGTTAGCTACTTATCTATAACTAGTTTTATGTTATTACCTAGCAAGATTGTGTGAACTTTCATAGATATGACTTTACTGCATTTGTAGATTTAGATGGTAATAAAGTGTATCCAGGGAGCAGAGTTAATGTGAAGTGGATGGGAGTATGGTATGATGGTAAAATTATTAAGATTGGACCTCAGAAAAACCTTTGCAAGGTACATACATACCTAACTATAGTAGAGATTTTAGTCAGAGACTTTCCCCCTTAATTGTGCAAAAAAAAAAAAGAGATAGAGAGAGAGAGAGAGAGAGAGACTAGATTTATGTAAAAATTAATGGTAGCTATGTACATAGAGACAATCATAATAATATTGTTATGACCACAAAGACAGTACACAAGGCCTACTAAGCATATCTATTCTTGAAGGCAGCCACTATTGGCCACTATTAGTTTTAACTAATGTTGCTAAATTAAATCTGAGACATTGTGCTTACACTTTAGATCTTAGTTTTGAGTGAACATGAAATATTGGTGGAACCAGCTCAATTGAAACAGCTGAACTCCAGATTTACAAACACGGCTGAAAAGCGAGTTGCTTTCAATGATGGAGAATCATGGCTAGAAGCAGTTTTGATAAGCAATAATGCTATAGGTGCTGCAAAAGTGAGGTAAGCATTCATTACTCTCCTAGTTCTCACATCTAGCTAGTTTTGCTAAAGTCACTTACATTCTTGTGTGGGTCCTTTTCCATTAACATTCTTAGGTAGGGGGACATAAGCCCCAACCCCCCATTGCATCATGCATAAACGGCAAAAAATAATTTGCATGTTTACACATGTCTCAATAGAAATGTAAATTGTAATACAGTTAGTTTATATTTGAAATTACAATGACATATTTGAATGAAATCTGAGAGGGGTAAAACCATAGGTTTAAAAATCTGGGTGGATGACCCCCAGCCCCTCATGGTTAATCTGCCTATTATAAAGTTTCAAAATTAACATTCATTTAACATATTGTGGCACTGCATAATGTGGTTAGAATTACTAGAGTAACAAACAATACTTTTTAGTTGGCGTAAAGATATACATTCTACTGAAAATGAATCATGGTTTGAGTATGAAAGCATTGCACCAGTTATTCGTAATGAAGCTTATCACCTACATACCGATTATCTTCAAGCAAGTATGAGTGGAATGCTACCAGCTGAAGTAATAGAACAACACCATAGAACTGTAAAAAATGCTGTATACCAGAGTGACTCTGAATCCTATGAGTCATCATTTCAGGAAGATGATACTATGAATTCTGAATCAGTAGTTCATGGTCTGAATCATAATATACCTAGCATATCACCTTCAGTGTCCCACTTTGACAGCGATAGGCTTACATCATCATGGAAGCCATTTTATAGTGGATTTAGAAAAGATTCTATTTTTCCATCACTCCACACACAGTTGAGATCAATGCCTCCCAAGAATATCACTCAAAGTTCTATGCCTTGTGTGTGGTCTTATGGTAAGCAGAGAACCAATGGAATTACTCCACATCATACTTCACACTTCTTCTACCGACTTAAGCAGTTTGCTAGATCTAATGCCAATCACAGTAAAAATGGTTCACGATTAAAGTTTAACAATTCAAAATCAAGGGCGCATTTTTCTTCTCAGTCGTCATTTCCATCCCAACTACATGAATCAAATGATAGACCAGATGTACTGCATGGTGAACAAGGACAACATCATTCTCTATTTAATCAGTTCTTGCTCCAAAAAGATTCAAGATTTCAGGATTGGGCAAAGGGAAAAGAATATGATGTAAAATACCAAAAGAAAAAGAATGGTATGATATATTCACTCAAGCATACACGTGCATACACGCATACACTATGCACACATGCACACACTATGCACACACACACACATACAAACAGTAGATTGCCTTGTGCACTGTTAGCTACTAATTTAAATATTGTGACCTGGCCGGATAATATCCTCGAAATAATTTAATAACTATGCCATTTCACAGTATCTCACTATTTCACTATAATTATTGTCAATAGCTAATAAAAAAAAACGTCTTCCCATTTTTAACAAACTGCTAAAACCTTTTTCGTTAATGTTGCCAAACTCTTGATGATCCTGTTTTGGACCATACAAATTTTGAGCCTTAGAGTTTTTCTAATAATTATGCATGAACACTGAAATAATTAATATTGTGATCTCAATTATAGGTTATCCACCAAAGATTGTCTCTACATCTCCTAGTAATGTAACAGTGAAGGAGAATGAAAGCATCTTACTAACATGTAGTGCAATTAGTGCATCACCAATTTCATATAAATGGCTTAAAAAAGGGGAAAATCTACCATCTCATTGTAAGTATTATTATATAATCATAATAATTTTCTTTTTAGCCAAATTGTTCTGGACAGACAGGATTCAATAAGTTTAACAGTGTATTGCACATTAGTGACAGGATATCTGTATATATAATAATTTATGGAATGTTTGTCATTCACAGCAGCCAAGATAATATATCCAGGTCCTGGGATACTTCAGCTATTCAAAGTTAATGTTCAAGATGAAGGAGTCTATTCATATACCGTTTCTAATACTCATGGCTCTACCACTCACTCCTTTCATCTCACTGTTCAAGGTATGGTATACACTTTGTGACCAGTATATTATCATTAAGGGTATTGCAACAACTATCAACATTTACACTGATAAAATATATTGATGGGAAATTAATAGACTAAATGACATTTCTTTTATTATGAACTTTAAGTTTGGTACTATTGATAACTTTATTCATAGCTACATAGCTAGTATATAACTTCAAGTGCTATCAAAAAATCATCAATTTTTACATAGATTACCAACTCGGTCTGATATTCTGCTTATATGAACTATAGCTACCCAGTAAAGAAACCCCAGGCAAAAATATTTCCTGCTCAGAGAGCTAGCTCAGCCAAACTTATTTCCAGAATCTTGATTTAAGTATCAAATTATACCTCTCTCAAGAAGCATTCTATTAAGGACCCATATAAGTCCAACATTTTCAAAAATCAATATATTCACATACTATTCTCTTAATATGTGGCATGTGTATTACATCTTTAGAGTTGTCATACAAACTATTGAAATTAAATGATGTTGATCTTAAAAGGTCACTAACCACAAAGATAATGTACGTATGTGCCAGATTGTAAGAATATAAGTAGAACTTCGTACTTTTGTTGTCTAGGTAAAGAAATAAGCTATATAGTTATATTAATCACTCTTAACTATGGTTACAACTACTGTAACATAATACATTCCAGCTAAAGTATCATAATTTATCATGATGAAGTTTCCTGGCCTAAATCTGACTGTATACATTATTTTTCAAAGCAATAGGTAAATTGAATCTTGGACAAGATTTACAGCCAACAACAGGACAAGTCTTGACAGAGAAAGATAACACAGACATGTAAGAATAAGTAAACTGCCATCTTTATCAAAAATTCAAGTCGTCCAGAAGTTGGAAGTTATAACTACATCCAGTTAAATACTTACTTTATCAGTGGGATGCTATTTTACAAGGGGTTCCCCATGAATTTTAGTAACATGACAAAATAACTGAGTATTTTCAAGTAGTAACTACACAGGCATGATAATTATTAATGATTGAACTATCTTCATGTTGAACCAAGAATTAAGTCTGTCAGGTTCTTGATTGCTTGGAAACATCTGGGGGCAGCCAATTGCTCTCTTCTCACTTGTCTCATCCATATTACCTTTGGTCCTTTTTTATTGTTGAACTCTAGATTAAGCATGTGACACATGTAACATTCAGGCTACATAATACAATTTCATATGCCTCTGTATTATATCTTACATGAACATTTTCAATTCATGTTTAGCATTTAGCTCAGAATACTCACCAAATAATCATAATATTTACAAATGTCTAGGCAGTATTCTAAAAGTACTGACCATCTTGAACTTTAGTTACTATTATTATTCTGACATTAGAGATGGAATCCAAGAATTTCTTGATGCAATAGTTGATGAAATCCATTTATGTGCTGAAGAAATTAATGGCACCACACCACTTGAAGGGCGACCTCATAATGACACAGCACAGACAAAGTTTCCTAATCCAGCACGTAACTCTAGAAGTTCCACTGGTATACCAAACATTATAATATCTGCTGAGTATTCTAGTGCTCACCCACACAAAAAATATGTCAAAAGTAATTTCAGTGATGATATGGAACAGTACTTGATTGGCTATGGAGAAGATTATGGACAAGTTTCCTCTTCCAATCTCTTAGGAGATCAAGAACCCCATAATAAAACGGATGTGAATATTGATGATGATGTGGATAGTGTGGCAGTCCTTACCTCACTAGGAAGTTCACAGACTGATGCTCACAATTCTGTTGCTAAAAATGACTCTTTGCCTACTGAAATAGAAAGTGTTTCTGACCAAGTTCGAAGATTACATATGTCAATTGAAGCACATAAGAATACTTCCCCCAAGGTAGGATGTTTTAAGCACAAACTAGTAATATTATTATGTTATTGTTAATTCTGAAGGTTCAGAAGAAATGGTTTGGAGCCATCTTTAGAAAGAATAAGAATTAAGCTACTGTAGTTACTATAGTTGACCAGCTGTACTGTGTGTGGAGTCATATCATAATTAATTTTTATATGTATATAGCTATGTTGAGTGTACCTATAAAACAATAAATTTTTTATGCTAATAATGATCTGCAAAAATTGCAAAATATATTACACTATTACACTTATAGAGATTAGGAAAAAGTAACTAAGATTTATCAACAGCAATCACAACTGTTAGTCTGGGTTAGAATGCACACACATTAGGCCAGTGTTAATGACATTCCTGTTTCTGGGCATTGGAAATTGACACCGCTCAAAAGTTATCATTATTCTATTTTTTAGCTAGAGTATAAATTGACCTTTGACTCTACAAGTGGCTGCAAATTAGTGCTGATAATTTTGTGTTTAGCTGCGTTTTATCTGCTAGCTGCTACTTCAGAACCTATAGATAGTTTTCTAGATCAAGGTGACTTTGCTAAACTACACAGAATATTCCAGTTCATCAAAGAAAATGGACTACTTTATGGCAGAGTATCCGTTCATCAGAGTAATGACATAATGAATAATAATCACCGCCCGCCCGCTAGGTTGTGAAGGGAAATCCTGACCAGAAACAAGAATGTTATTAACACTGGCCTTATAGTTAATTACAGCTACAATAACTTTAACAGTTGTATGATTAATTTCACTTTAGTAGTGCCTTTAAATGAGATTTCAGTTTTTCAGAATAGTCAGCTATATCTAAGTTTGTGAGTATTTACCATCATCATGAGTATCTACCAACGTAAAAGACAGCAGGAATTAATGAAGTTTGAGGTTCAAAATGTACAAAAAACAAATCGCATTCTTGGTATGGGAGCCTTTGGATTTGTAGAAGAACTGGTATTCAATGGACAACATGTTGCAGGGAAGTCTTATCACAAAGAACTACTTGATCCACTTCATCTGGGTGAAGATACAGTCATGCGAAGATTCACATCTGAAAGTAACCTGTTATCAAAAGTATGTCGTCATTCAAACATTGTTACGTTTTTAGGACTCTGCAAATTCCAGCACTCTGCACCTATTATCCTTATGGAACTACTTCATTGTAATTTGGATACTTTCATATCCAACTCGGAGATTATTTCATTGGATTCAAAATTCCACATTTTATTTGGAATTGCAAAGGGTTTGGCATACTTACATGGCAATACTCCACCATTGGTTCACAGAGACCTCACTAGCCATAACATATTATTGAATGAAGATGCAACTGCAGTAAAAATAGCTGATCTTGCTAATGTTTTAGTCATAGACCCTGAAAAAGTTAATGAGGCTGTGGTTAATAGTCCAGTATATATGCCACCAGAAGCTATCGGCGATCACCCAAGTTATGGTCCACCTCTGGATATATTTTCATTTGGTCATCTTGCACTATACACAATGATAGAAAGATTTCCTGGACCACTTCCTCCCAAATGCTATCAAAGGATGTCTCAACAACTTCTACGCACAGAACTTGAAAGAAGGAAGACATTTCTTGATATCCTTAGTGCTAATCTAGTCACAAGATCACCAATAATTGTAGAAGTTATTGAAAGAAGTCTTGAAGACTCACCTCTGAAAAGGTAAATATTTTGTAATGCAGACACAATTTATACCACTTGTAGCACTTGCCTTTAGACCAATGATAGGGTTAAGGTGGCATGCCTACCTGCTTGTTGTACATTTGGCATGCTATCCTTGTGTTGAGCTCGATATATAGGACCCTGCTTCATGGGGATCGCCCAATCATAATGCCTGCTAATAGCTAAGTGCATGGTGGTATGCTATACTGATGCATGATTAACAGTTCCTGTTGCTACCTGTGAGTGTGTGCACAAGCTATTGACATGACTGATCTACTATGCTTTGAGACAGTGTTACTTGCACATAACTTAAGTGATTCATGACTAGCAGATATTTGAGGTGAAATTTTTTATTGTATTCTTTAACTCAAATTTATGCATATTATTACAACATGGTATCCATATGACATGGTAAACAAAGTAGAACTGACAGGAACATGCTCTTGGCACAAACACTCACAGGGAAACTCACATGTATAAGTTAACTTGTAGGGCTACAATGATGCTTAAAGTTCCCAAAGATCACAAGATTGACCTAAACACCTTTGCATAAGCTCAGGCGTATTATATGTCTCCTTTAGTCTATGATGGTTGGTGTCATGAAAAAAATAATTATTTCAAAAGTGCAGAATTAATGTCTTTGGGTACAAAACCACAGGTTAATTATTATGTAATACAGCACTAGTCCCTTGGAAATTAGCTACTGCATTATGTTTTAGACCAGATGCACCTGAGGTGGTTGAACTGATTACCACTCAAATTACTCATGGAAGTGAAGTGTATGAATCAGTGGATCATGAAAAATATGACCAATCTGTAAACAGCATACTAGTAAGTAATGAAATATTTAAGTAAACATTATTATTAACCTTTTAGCTAATAGCTGTCACATAAATATTAAACAAACTATTTCAAATTTAACAGTTATGCTCTAGCATGTAATTAAAGTTTGTCCAAACTGTGATCATCTATTTCTAATTTAACAGTTATGCTTTAGATTATAATTAAATTTTGTTTACTGATCATCAACATTCGTAATACAAACAAATCAGACACACACACAATAGCTGTACAATAAGATATAGCTTATCATGATAAATTTTTATAGCAAGGTGAGTCACAGTGGCTTGAAATGTACTCCACTGGAAGACTAAGAATATCAAGTTGGAAAGACTACATCTTTAAACTTGAAGATTCAATGTTGACCTACAAAAAAAGTAACATGAAGGTACACAATGCATGTTAATAAAGGCTAGACCATATCAAAGTGGTTCAAATCTATGACTGTGTTACTTGTCCTGATATATAGGATGTCAACAAGATACCAGTGTCTTCTATTACCAGTGTAGAAGCCAATGACAGTATTGCCCACAGTGATAGATCAAAGTTCTACTTTAAAATTCACATATCTGCTGGACACTCGCCTTATTTGCTCAGAGCTACTTCAAAGGTATAATGATCAGATTTAAGTACTTATTACTATATATCTTTTTGACTTATAATAGCAAATACGTTCAAATTGGATGAATGCAATAACCCAACGTGTCAAGCAAGAAAAAAGGAAAAGTACCATTCAACCAATTACTTTCACCACTCAAGATTACATGCCAGTTTCATATCAAGCAGTTCAGCACTTAAAAAGAAACTCACTATTTCAAAGTGAAGATGAATTTCAAACTGATACAGATCAGGTGGACTATGAAAATATCTCAATCAATCCAGCATATCACAGAACTCTAAATGAAAAATTGGAACCTCCAAGGATACGTAAACCCGACGATTCTCTTCCTTCGTTACCATTATCTATCACATCTGAAGAGTCTTATGAATATCTTCCAACTAATTTTTCTCCTGAAAAGTCAAGGTCACATAAAAAGGACGACTTATATGAGGATGTATCATTTGGAGATAGTGGTGCTTATTGTAATGAAGACAAACCACCACCAATTCCTCCAAGACTTAAGCGGAAACAATCATTGATTGCTCCTGTGACATACAGACGTAATGAATCTTCTGGTTCTGAAGAATATGTTCCTGTGGAAAATGAACACTCACCAGCCAATATTACAGCTACATCAAATGACTACTATCAAGATTCATGCTCAGTACATATCAGCTATTCATCACCTGTAAGAAATGCTCTTACATATTATGACTATGACTCAAGTCTACTACACACAGAACATGTTCCACTTGGTGATATGTCATCCTTGGAACCTTATTCACCAAATGTATCATTCACACTTGCCAGTGAATGCTTTGACTTTAGTAATTCCTCATCTCCATTAAATAATAATCACTGTGACTCTCAGAGTACATACATTGATGCAATAGGGACCAACAGGTCTGCACTTAATTTTCAGGAGTCTCCTAATTTTGTGGATGAATCTAGTTTGCAAGTGGGTGATAATAAACTACCTACCATTAAAACAACATCTTCAACTGATGCCTTTTCAGCAATATCACCTGTCAGAACTCCATCTTTTACAGAATCAATAAAATTATCTTCACAGTTTTCCAAGTCTGATAGTAATATCTATAAGTATAATCATTCTTCATCTCAAGGAATTTGTTATTCGCAAGCAGAGGAAACTAGAACTCCAGATCATACTTCTCACGAAACTTCAATCAGGACTCACTATAATCCAAGACCTCTAGAGTCTACTTCTGAAAAAGCACAAAAACAACAGCCATATAGTACTAATAGAGAATGTCTTGAAAATGCATTGTCACCTCGACACTACTCAACCAGTTATCAGACTCGTCAAAATTCAAAAAAAATACCATTAAAGCATAATCTTTCACAACCAATATTTGACAGTCACACTTTACAACAGCATCACAACACTACTGGAGAACATCTTCGTGAATTTCAAAGCACATTTCGACCTCAGCACTGCTCCACTGATTCAGAAATTACTTTGGAGACTTTAAATAAAAAAGATCCCATTGAAATACAAACTTTTATGTTACTCAAGATGGAACAAGCACTACAAGCTATGCAAGCATACTATGCATATATGTCTCCAGAAAGTGAAAGTGCAACAGTTGAACCACAGTTTACTCATGATTATCCATATTCCATAACACAAAAGCAAGTTATAGGCAGCACACAACAGCCAGTTGTCACTAACACTATGCAACATGATGCTCCAAAGCAATCCACTACTCATAGAAATCCTACAGATCCTGCACAACTGATGAGTAAATGTTTGGGTAAGTTCAGTATTGTAAACTATAATCATCAGCTAACAACATAGCTAGCTAGTTGTTACATGGCTATTTAGTCTAGTTAAGTTCTTCATCTTAGTAAACTGAAAATTGCATACAAAAGCCACTAGTAATTCAGGACTGTATCTAGGGGATAAGAAAGTTTACTACAAAACCCCCCTAACATTTTCTTTAATAGCTTATAAGCTTATATTTGCAGAATGCTCATCATGTTATAAATGTATCCAATAATCTATTTAATCATTATTATGGGTGTGACTATGTGGTGAAAGAACCTCCTACTTTCAACTACTGGCTACTTGCCTCAGCTCACATCACATAATAATCCATAACATTAGCATACAATTAGCTATAATGTTCTGCTGCTGCTGTAGACAATGATTTTACATGCTTTGGGTAGCAAAATTGATACCATCTTACTATCATTATGCAGAAGAACTACTGAAGAAAACTCCTTTGATAGCCAGCATCTCAGAAAAATTGTAAGTTATATCACACTAAAAATAGAAGAAATTGCAAAGATATTTTTTGAGAGCATTGCCTTGTTTCTTGTTCTTCTCTCCATAGCCAACACCAGCATGAAATAGATCAATGGCCAGAGTATTTAGTGACAGATAACAGTACCTTTAATAATAGCCCCTAATGTATCATGCATGACACACACAGCTAATGTTTATTCACATTCACTTGAGTCCTAACAATAATCTTACTCATTTACAAAACTAATAAATGCTAGCAGACTCCTGATCACAAGGTCATCCTTTATATAGACACCATCTTAGCTGTCTGTCCCATAAGCAAGTACACAGTGACCTTGTGACCACATAGAATGTAAGCTGCCGTGCAGCCCACACAAAAAAAATGTAATTAATGGCAAGTTCTTACATTTTAATTTTTTATAGACTAGTTACTGGTGATGATGAAAAAAGTATGCCTGCTCAATTAAAGAAGCTGGCCAGAGCAAATTCAGGTAATTTATTCTCATCTATAATAACCATAGTTCAAGTTTTATAACTATTCCTCATAGTCATTAGCCAACAGTCAATAGTAATTAATATAGGAGTAAAACAAAATGCATTGTGTCAGTAAAATAAACTAGGTCTATGTTATTGCACTGTTATTGTGAACCAACTAAGACTTTAAGGTGAAGTTCCTCTTGAAAGTTATATCTCTGACTTCACATAATTAGCTACATGTAATGTATATATCTGCATCAACTGGTCATGATGGCTAAATTATTTTTGTAGCAAAAATTGCCCACTACATGAGTAAAAGTAACACAGAATAGTAGCACTATGTTGTATCAAATAGTGCCAAGAGCGAGCATATCAATCCAAAATCAAGGAGAAGACATGCAACTTCTAATATAAACAAAAAAATTATAGATGCTATATACATGGGGATAAAAATTAGTAACATATAATGGTTAGTGACCAATTTGAGAGATTTAATAATCACCATTTTACTCTGTACTGTCCTATGGGAGTTGCATACTCTTTCACTGCCTCTTGTTGGCTCCACCCACACTTGCTCCTACTTAGACACATGTATATTACTTTCAGTAGATTTACTTCGGACTGATGTGAGACCATCTATAGGACCATTAAACACTTCACAGAAGCAAGCTAACTACATAACAAGTTCACAGATTTTTAACAAGACTACTATTGGTCAAGGTATTGGTAACTACTTGAAAAAGTGTCAGATATCCCTACATTCAAATCTTTTACTAGTAAAGAGCACATACCATTTGTGTGTAAGAATCAATAGCAACTACAAAAATGATGTATCTTTATTAGGCCAATTTGGTGAGATCAGCACAGCAGAACTACAACATCGTGGTAGCACTATAAAGGTTTGCATTAACACGGTGAAGACACCTAGTGACAAAGAACATAGAAAGAAATTCTTCTTACAACAGGCTACATTAGCTGAAATAATGCATCCAAACATTGCACGGTATTTTTCAATACTTGATGAAGGTATGTAGCTAAATTGTGAAGAGACAGAAATTGCTAATTGAAGTTTTCTTACACAAGTACTTTTGGATTGATTGACATTGCTTGTTAGCCCACTCAGGAATAATAAAATCAGTAATTGCAAGGAAATCTTGTTTGTGAATTGAACCATTGGTAGCAACAAAGTTAAGTATCTAGAATTACGATAAAATCACTCAAAGAGCATTATGGAGGGGAAAAATATAGAAAAATTGTACTCGGCACATAATATTACAATAATGGCATCATGGTTGTATCTGTACAGAACCTCCAATGATCTTGACTGAAATATTACCAAATGGAGACCTCAAAACATTTTTAATGGTAACAACATAATGTAGTGTTAAGATTAGAGATAACTCAGTTAAAGACTGTTGTCAATACCAAAACTATTTACCTACATTTGGCAATACACTAATTCTGATTAAAACATTTTGTACTTTTATTGTTAATTATTTCAGAAACAGTACATTTAATTAGATTAATTAATTCGTAATTATATTTGTTCAAACAGTTTAATTTCTGAATGATTCTGGCTTCTAATAATATCGTTTTACTTTCAAAAATTTCTGGATTTACTGTAATATACCTCCATAATTAGTCCTAATTAAAATCACAATGTACATTTTGAAATATGCACCATGGTGAACAGTAAATACCTAATATACCAGTGATGCATTTATGCGTATAATATTATAACTGTGCTCATGTAGAATAACAAACGTCCTATTCAAATGCTGCTGAATTACATGCTAGATGTGTCCATGGGAATGCACCACTTGGCACAAATGGGACTTGTACATCGAGTAAGTTACATTTCATTCACTAACACTATCCAAAATTTATTCTTGTGTTCTTCTTCTAGAATATTGCAGCGAGGAGCATCATAGTTGGAAAAAATGAGAAGTGTAAAGTTAGTAACCTCACCTATATAATGCAAGCTAATGAAGTCAATGGTGCGGATATTTCCAAAGAAGATTTCTCTACACTTGTGAGGTGGATGGCTCCTGAAAGTATAGCTTCCAAGCTTTTTTCAGCAGCATCAGATGTGTGGAGCTTTGGAGTATTACAGTGGGAAATGAAAAATCCTGACAAAGAGCCATACTCTGTAAGCAAGCAATTATGTACCAAATATTTGAAATTATACTATCATTTTTCCTCACCTGAAACACCTTAGGATATGGATGACAATGAAGTGCTCCAATACATCTCAGGTCATAGTATGTGTCTACTCATTCCAAATGATTATCCGCATCAAGTACAAAATATAATGAAGGCTTGCTGGCAAAAAGACCCTTTACAACGACCTAGCTTTTTACTAATAGCACATGTTTTAACAGACATAATTTCATAGTACATAAGATTATAACATTTGAGGTAGCTAACTAGCAATCATTGTGCAAACATTATTTAATGTGTGACTATAGATAGTTATTTTGGCTGGTTATTTTTGATTTGTCAGGCTATTTCCTGACCACATTCACTTATGCACTGATAGACAGGAACATCATGATTACAACACAAGTTAAAGAACACTCAATTTCTTACTACAGAATGCTTCAGGTACTGCAGTAACTTGTAAGAAATAAATTTTAGCTGTCCAAGTGTGTCTGGCCAAAACCTGAGCAAGCACATTGCTTTTATCAGGTATGAATAATGTTCTCTGACTCAGAAATCTAGCACATGATTTCATATACTAGATTACATTGATTATCTGTCAATATAATGGCCAGCTAGTTATATAAAGCCTCAAACAACACACAGACTGTACAAAATGGGAAGAAGTGAAACAAATGAACTTCTGTAATACCAACCATTTATCATTTCACCAAGAGTGCAAGGTATGAGTTAAAGTAATAGCCTAGTTAGTGATGGCACCAGAGCATTAATTACTATAACATCTAGATTCTTGAGACTGTTATTCAAAGTGCATGAACTATATTGGCAATATAGTGCTACCTGTGGACTGAGCTGACCTGAGCCCATTGATTCTCAATTTTACATTCTCAGTAGACCTACGGACAGTCCAGTATCATGAATGTCAATGGACAACAAAGTAATCAAATCACCATGCTCTCATATCTACATAATTTATGTGTAGTATATATCCCTGAACCTATGTATTTCTGACACATCTCTTGCTTGATCATCAATCAACATTTGATGACATAATCTGTACAAGTTCAAAGGAGATTTTCTGAATGATTTTGTTTATAACTACAAATTCCATTCAATTGCTTTAAATGTGCTCCTAATTGACTGGTTAATTCACTGACCCTGGACATCCTCTTTCACAAGAATGCCTTGTATGTATCCATTGTTCATTCAATAACTCCAACTGCTTCATTTAATCATCAGGTTGTGAAGTCCTTACAACCACACTTGGAGGATATTTTAACTACAAATTCTGAAACAAACCATTAACCATATGGTATCCCACTTAAATGATTTAAGCTCTACTTTTCTTTAGCATGACAATCATAGCACATACTTAAAAAAAATAATTGTAGGAACCTCCAAAGCCTGCTCTAGTCTAATTAACGTCGGGTAGGACCTACGCATGCGCATCGACCTTTGTAAATGAACTTTAACCCTTCAGGGTGTGTGTGTGTGTAAGTTTTGTTTTGGAAGTGCTTTAGTATGTTGTGGTAGGACTATGGACGCCTCTTCCCAGCTACCCGAAAAATCAGAAAGTGTGGCTATTTCCTTGGAACAGAACGAGAATGAAGTAGAACCTCCACCCTTTCTTTCCACTCGACTTCTCTGCCCTTCGAATTTAGGAGCTATTTTTGAATCCACCACTGTGTCCTTCGTCTCAGGAGGATGGAAAGAACCCACTGTTGAAGTAAAGGATGATGTAGTCAGTGAACAGTTAGATAACTGTGTAAAGGAATCAGATTGTACTGCTGTTAGTGGAGAGGAAAATGAGTGAGTTGGAGCAATTATAGTGTAGATTAATAGCTATCTGGCTAGGTTAGTTGTTAGTTATGGTTATTGGACAGATATCATGACAATCTGTCTGGCTAGTATGCAATCCTTTACCTCAGTACATTAATGATACTATTAACCTCTTTAAAAGGCTATGGACTTTGTCATTGAATACAGTTAACAGCTGCTAAATGTAGGTCATTGTGTATCCAATACCCACAAAACAGCACTTTATGATATCCATCCTTGATATTGTATGTGTTGTGAACCCAGTTTTAGTGTTAATCTTTCTCTCTGCCATTACCACTTGTATCATGTCTAGCCTAAGGTGGAGTATGTGGGATTCTTAATTCACCCCTCTCCTCATATGTATCATGGTTTCTATAACAGACAGCAGGGACTTTGTGGGTTTTGCAAGTTTTGGGAAGTCTATTTATTTATTTATTGTGTGCATGTGTCCATGTATGTGTGTGAAAAGGTAATGGTGTATGAGTGGACAAGGTGTTCTTATCCTGAGGTTTTAGGGAATCTTGCACATATCTAGAATATTTATGGATGAATAGTACACAAAATGAAGTACCAGGCATGGTTTCTACTCTAAACAACTTTGTAAAATTCCCTAAAACTGAAGCAACATCAATGAGAATGCAAACAAATTACTTGATTAACCTGTATTTATGTGAGTCTTAGCCATAAAACCTATTCCAGGGCTAAATTGGTTTTGTGGCCACTTCAATCAACACAAGAAGTAATTTTTATTAACCCAATCATTGAACATGGCCAGGGCCAGGCACCAAAACTTGCCTTCAGTGATGTTTTTAACACATCAATGTATACATAGTTCTAACATGTACTCTGCTTCAACCAGTACTCACAGTAGAGAGATTAGTAAGGCCAAGTCATCCCATGTATCATGTGTTGTAAACCTGCACTTGGGACTCTGAGTTAGTCAGTCATGTAGGTATGCTGCAGGTGTGCCAATTGTTATCTATATAGGTTATATCCATGGTAGCGACACTTCTCTGATTTTCCCTTCGTTGATTGCGTTGGAATACTGGGCAGAGTTTATTTAGAAGAGGATAAAACTGATATGGACAGGAGTGCACTAATGCAGTCACAGATAGTACATGTTCAAGGAAGCTAAAAAATATATAAAAATATTTATTTACTCTTGCTGACAGAAGAAAAGCATTAGTACTTGATAGTCACTCCTGATTGCTGGATTATTGTTGTGCTTATTAAAATCTCTAAGAGGGTGGTCTCTGGTGGGGAGAAGTGCCTCTCTCCCCAACCCAACCCCCCACCCCTTCAGAAACACTTGCTATAGTAGGTCTTACAAGAGATTCCATAATGTTAAGGTTTCACCTTTGTGTTTTTTATATTCTTACAAAAATTCTGAGGACTATCTGTTGTAAACTCTCTGATCTCTCTGGATAAATGGTGGTTGAGTGTGGAATAGTGAGTGGCTGATACTTGTGTCTACATAGAATACTTTCCCTGAGAGACCACAGAGTGTGTGCGTTGTCGGTGACCTTAGTCCTAATGATCATATATGATGTATACCTTGTACTGTACTAATTCATAGTGATGTGTGTGGACCTTTTCGTTGTGGGAAGCACAGTGAGTAGTATTGATTAAGCAGGAAATAGCTTATTAAATTAGGTTCTAGGGTTACACTGGTAAACTATCCTTGCTAAGCCATGTTCTTGCCTATATAGAGAACAGTTGGATTTCCCTGGCCTGTTAAAATTAAGTACTACTTCAGCTCCTTATAACTGTGAAGCTTAGAGGATTCTGGGACCTTAATAAAGTAACCTCAAATGCCTGAACTAATTATGTGGGAAGACAGTACTTCTTTGATCAGTAGAAATACTTTAGTGCCCTCACACAATAAAGATAGTACTATTTTCCCATTTAATAATGATTTCTTGCTGTAACCTCTAGAATGAACCAAGATCCCACACATTATTTGTCCCACTGACCTCTCATGACTTTGATCTGATAGAGGTTCTGTCAACTTCAAGGGTTAGCATAAGGGGGGGTTAGTTAAGCAAACATCCCACATGACACCTGTTGTGAATCTTTATTTCACCACACTAGCCAGGTTGGCAATACACAAGGGGGCAATAAGTTCCGTTTACCTTCACCTGTAGGAAAGATGCCCAACTACTTTATTCTTTATCCCACACAACTCAGGTTTATTCATCATACATATAATTATATCTGTATGTCAGGCTCTTCATTACCTTTGTCTTCAGTTGAAATAAATACTGATAGAAAAGCTAACTCCCAGCTAAGGTTCATTTATATGGGATGTGTGGTGACGACAAGTAAGGTTTTAGCCATATGTTACTTAGAGAGCCTGATTAAAAGCATCTGTTACTAAAAGTGATGTCAACGATGATTAGAATGATGGCACTTATGACCCCGCTTAAAAGTACAGACTCCAACTTATCTAGGAACACTTCAGACCAACTAGATATGTCACTGATAGCCATATTTCTGAAATTATAGCTTTCAAGGAGATTGATTTAAGCAATCTCAATCCATGTATCTAGGTATGCATGTGTAGCATACTTTTTTGCGATTTGACTATAATTATAACTTTTTTATGGTCTGTGTCTTGTGAGCTAGACAGAATTATGATACAAGTACAAAATGAGAGTCGAGTCTGCATAAACTACTTTATGAACATATGTACTACATGTACTTGTAGATTAGAGCAGAGATTCCTTGGTGTGTCACCCTCATTTTTATTGCTAGGTGATCTAGGCTATGATAATCCTGTGACTGTCTATACAACTGTATGTGGCTTGTTATTGCTAGTTGGTGATGAGAAGATGCTTGACATATTAAACTATTGCCAGGTCCCTTCTGTTATTTTATGTGTTAGTTGGACAATTGCTTAAAACCATGTAGACTTGTTCTTGTAAAATTCTTGTGAATAAGCCAAATTTAGGGTGGAAGTGAATTTTAAGGCTCAATAGCTCAATACTTTGCCAAAAACTTACCATTAGGTCATAATTCCCTTGATGAGGATGTTAAATAAATAATAACTGGTTAAGCTGTAGGGTATATGTGTGCAAGTTCATATGCCAACATCTGAAGTGCTTGAATGTACTATCCCGTACACCCTTCTATATAGTAATCATGAACCTAGACAGCATGTCAGCTCAGAATGTGACATTACAGGTACTTATAATTATATATATATATATAGCAATCATGGAAGTAAGTTTACATGTTACTGATTTCACTTTCATACAGTTATGGTCTCCAGTTATCTATATCTAGCTTATTTTGGAAGTTATTCATTTAGTTACACTCTTCTGTAGCCAAGTTTCTAGGCAGCTTCTCCATTCATACTCTAAGTAAGAAGACCTACGCTATAACAAGGAATTTTATAGCCATATTTAGTAATTTCTTTTTATCTTCATTGGCTAGCTATTAATTTCTTGTGGTAGCCTTTAAGTAAGGAGTTTTGAAAGGTGGATTGTCAATTCAGATACTGTTGTAGTTAAGTGGTAATTAATTTTCATTCCTATGAACTTCTCTTTGTAGGGTGGATGAAGCCAAGTCTGATGACAAGGCAAAGTCTGAAGTAAGTTGTCTTCTGTTTGTTTGAATTACATAGGAAATTCCCTATTGGTCAGTTTTAACACTTACGTAGTTCTTTTGATATTGAATTGAAATAATCCAAGAATTAATTTTCAAAGGTAGTTCATCTTTGTAGCTATGCTACGCATAAGTAACTAATAGCACTGGTCATTCTCTTTTCCTGTCGCTAAAGCAGGTCTATGTGCCTGTACTTTTCTAAATCACACTACAATAGTATATTTGAACATTCTCTAATTATAGTCCTAATGCAACTTAATGATGTTTTCAGGGTGTGTATAGATATGGAATTTATGACCTGTATAAGTGGCTCATAGATGACCATGGCAATTAAGTTTCAGCCACAGTCTGTGTGTGGTCTGCAAGCAGGTCCAGAGGTATTGGGATGCATCAACAGAGTTGGATTGGCTGTGGGAAACAACTTAGGGTGGGCTTAGTAATGAGGGCTACAGGGTTAGAATTATGAATAAGGAGTTGGGTTGACTTGGACCCTAGACCATTAAAAGGTTGTCAAAAGTGATTAAAACTTCTGGTAAATAGATTAACAGTTGACTTTGAATAAGCCATATGAATAGAAGCTGTCTGTAAAGGGTGGGTGGGCTATACCCTATCCCTTCTCAAGCCATTAAAAGGTTATCAAAAGTTCAATGAACTGGTTAATGGTGAGCATATGAATATGTTTCATCAAAAACATAAGCATGCATATATAGTAGAACACAATACAGTGAAGGAGAGACTGGGGAGGAAGGAGGGAAGGGGGAGAAGGGACTAGGAGATATTATGATGTAGCTCTAGTACAAACTATAGGCAGTAGGACTGGAAATTTGTTTATTCCGAAAAGAACAGATGTAAGCATTAAGGTTGAAAACAATGAAGTTTTAGGTCTAATTATTCTGTGTAAAGAATATCAATATTTACCTCTTCTCCTGTTCCACATGTTACCATATATGGTAGCAAACTAGCTGTAGGTAATGCTCCATTAACTGCATTGCTTTATAATGTATATAAATATCAGGTTTTAGAAATGGGATACTGACCATCTTTAGTATACTTAAGGTTATGATGACCCTGTCTGCCCGCTCATAAGAGACTTGTAAATTTCTACCATCACTTAGTGTCTGGTTGTACTGGTGATTGTATTTGTACATAGTTGAAAGATTACATTTGTAGGAACTAAGATGCAAAAACCAAGTGCTATGGTAAATGAATTATTATGTGGATGAATGATATCAGACTCCATTTCAAGGGAGAAACGCTTCCAGTTTTTAAAACACTAATCTTTGTCAAGGGGGACTCTTTGAGTACCGGCCTTTTTGAGTACTGGCCTTATAGTACTTCTTTGGCACTCAAGCTTTCCTGTGGCCTGTCTAATGATTATTCTAACTCCCGACCTCTGCAAGAATAGCAGCAGAATAATTGTCTAGTAGCCCTAGAGTAAGCCTTCACAGGTAATCTATTACTGTTGCAACCAACCTGGTTGAAATTCCTCAGAGCTCTATGTGGAAAGACCATTAACTGTTAGGTGGAAGCCTACACAGAACTAAAGTTCCTATAAGCAATTTTAGTACACTTTATTGCCAGATTTGTGTGGGCAGAATTGCAGCTGCTAGTGGTTAATTAATTGGAGGAAGTGCAGCTAGCGTGGTAGCTTAGAAGGGAGGCCTAGCTTAGAAGGGAGGCCTAGCCATATTTTTTGGTGTCATTTATAGAAGGTCTGGATGGTCTGCTGACCATATTTTACATTTAGATTGTTAGAATAAGTGTCTGTTAGAATTTCGTTAGAAAGTCACCGAATACATGAATACACAAATCAAAGTCGGCTAAACTTGCCAGGTACTGACATCACTGTAGTAGATGTAACCAACCTGCCCTTATAGACTAGTTTAGTTTTAGGTATTCAGGCCCTAGAACAGGTAAAGAAGTGTAGAAATCCAGTATTATTGTCGAGTCCAGTTAGATTTCAACAGCAAAATTTTGACACAGAGTTTTTTTCATCAATGCTACTGAGATTTACCTTGGACTCCTTGCTGCTAGGTTTGTCGTTGTTGCTTATATGAAAGTGCTATTTTAGAGCTTTGTAATGGTACCTTGATCAATATATTGATATAAAGTTGGCACATTACAATAGGCCATTTAGTGGTGCAGGTGAAAATACATTATCGTAACCTTAAGGATTTGGTGGTACTGCATATAGTTTACTAATCTTATCTCTGTCTTATATTTATTCTTAGGAACATGAAATTTCAACTGACAAAGGAAAGGACGTTCCTAAAGAAATTTGCATTCCTGTTCTACCTCGATTAGTTTCTCAAGGCCCTATGTTATATCCTCAATCATATCTCTCTACTCCTCCACGTCCTCGAGCAACTGTAGGGGAATCCCATGGCCCATGCTGCTATAGCTCAGAGATTGATCTTCATCGTCAACATCAACTTTGTATTGCTATTGATGAAGATAATCCTGTGATGTATACACCATCACTACTTCATAGCCTCTCGTCTGGTTCTCAGAGGAGTAGTATGTGTTCGGCAGTTAATGAAGGGGATTTTCCTGGAATTATCAAGCATGAGTACAAAACTCACTCAAGAAATGTATCAGAAACACCTTCTCTGCCTCCTTTTTATGGCTCAAGTACTTCTTCTGCCTATCACTCTAGGAATAGTTCTTTGGGATCACAGCTAAGCAGCTGTTTTGAATCGGATAGTATGTTAAATCAACTTACTGATATTGATTCTTGCCATGCTGGAAGTCACAATGATTTAAAGTATTTGATGAGAAAGCAAGATTCAAGATTTAGTAGACAAGGAGACTCGTCTCCATCTTCATACAGTAGTGATTTAAATCTACACAATCACATGAGCAAACCACTTCGTCCAGGAGATACTATTGTTACTGTACTGTCTATGAATCTGGAAGAGACTCTTCGCAATATATCTGTGGAAAAACTAGATGAATACAAGAAATATATGTCGATGAAAAGTTCTGAATGGATCAAGGGTCAGTTAGAGTGCCACAACAATTCATTGGTTGTGGTTAAGGTTAGTTCCAAAACCAAGCATGTTGTCCATTTCAATGTCAAAGCTGGAGATGTCATCATCTGGGAGTTTGCTACAAAGAAGAAAGATATTGCTTTTGGTAAGTTACATAATTGTTTCTCATAGTACTACCATGTTGAACTGGTCCTGACTGAAATCCACTACATAATAAATCTCCATTGTAGTACCGTATTTCCTGAAATTTTCGTTAATTCATTTTCCAAATTTTCATGTTGTTTTAATTTCGGAAGAGCCTAGCAAGCCCAGCATGCTGCACTGTGCATCTCCAATTATTAAACTTTTTAAATTTCGTAATAAAAGTGACATCTGAAATTAAAACCGATGAAAATTTCAGAAAATACGGTATCTCTATAACCATGCATTATCAATTGAGGTCATCACAATTGCTATAATGGTTTGTTCTTAACTGTAGGAGTTTCCTTTGAAGCAACAGAAGTAGCCACGGAGCAGTCTCCTCTTCCTGATAGCCATGAGGTAGGTATATAATGGTGTGTGGGGAGAACTTCATTAGTGGCTTTGTGGTTTTTAAGAATAACAAAAAAAAAAAAAAAAAACTCTAGCCTAGATCTTTAGTATCATTTCATATCTACCATTCATGTGTGTACCTTGTACGTATGGAATGAGAGTAAAGAGGGGATGAGCTGAACATTCTATTTATTCTCTGCAAGTCAGGCTGACTGTTTTGAAGTTTACCCAACTTATGTAGCCTCTGCTTGCTGCTGGAACCTGCCATCGTCCTAAAAATAATTATACATCTAGTTTTTAGTTTGCTATGTTGACACCAGCTTCATAAGAGCATAAAGCTTTAATCTGACCTTCAACTATAGTGTGGCACTCAACTTCAAAACTGCCAGCCCTTAAAATGGAGAGTGCACAAACTGAAGGTCAATTCCCACATAGAGTGATTTTTGTCAATTGAAGTGGTCATCACAAATAAAACATCTAGCATTGCTAATAAGTAGTATTGCAGCTTTCTGTGTTATAAATTTCTTTTTTTTTAAGTCCTTAGATAATAAAATGTCAGCCATTCTGCCAATATTCCGGGTGAATACTCACGCCCACCCCACAATTGGTACTCACACTGCTTCATTGGATGGTGTCTACGAGATAATTTTTGACAATACCTACTCAAGGTAATTTGTTATAATATTATTGTGAGTGTTAGGATTGTGGTGTGCCCTATAATAAGAAAGGAACAAACTCCTAGGTCAGATTGAAACTCCAACTATTTTTTTGTAGAACTGTATAATTTCTTGCTATTGACTTAAGGCAGGGGGTGGGGGGGACAGGGTGATGATGGGGTACAGGGAGGGGGTGGGGGAACAAAGCAGGGACTGTCATGGTCAACCCACTTAACTTGTACTTCTTTTTTATTGCTTTTTAGATTTTTTGCGAAGGAATTATATTATAGAATAACAACGCAACCTTCTCACCCCAATGCTAACTATTTGCAACAATAATGTGTGATACATAGCTGCTTACATATATTATATTGAGTTTTATTTCATTATTGACACATGTAAAGTGTATTGTGTAGATCATTCCTGTTCAAATATTGTGATTGTCTATAAAATTTAAAGAAAGGAAAAAAAATTTTTTTTGATTACATTTCTATGATTATAACTAGTCTATAAACTATTGGTAATAGTTTTTACCCATTAAACTATTCTGGGATTTATAAATAACTGCTACCAAATCCCAACTGCATGCTCAAGTCTATAACTAATCTAGTGTATGTAGTCTGTAATGTGATATGGTGAGTTGTGATATATTACTTTCAATGACTTATACAGGTGAGAAACACAGTCTCTATTGTTTATGAACAAATCTATAGTGCATTCAGAAATTTTGTTACCAGTATTGTGGTTGTGGTATGAGCAATCCAGTACTCTAAAGCATAGCTATATAGCTAGGACACTGAGTTTTGTATATAGTAGTAACTATTTGAAGTAATGTATTGCTGCCATCAATCTATGATATTTCTGACTGTAATCTGCAGTTTTAAGTCCTGCAGATCTCAACAATTGCAGTCTTTGCCAACTATTAGTGAATCAGAAGTAAATCAATATTTAACTTCACAATCAGAAGATCTGCTAACTAAGCTAGTAGCTTCAGGTGGGAGAGTTGGATGCTTACATGCTAGCAATATAATTCTAGGTGCTATTTCTTCCCATAGCATTCTATGATAGCAGGTTGTCTAATAGTCTCCAAGTATCTCTTCATATTTCACAAGGAAAATTTGGTTCAAATGCTTCCTTCAGTTTTATGGTAAAGATCTTTGTTGTGTACTAGCATAATAAAACAATGGCACAAATGATATAGCCTCCATCATGTGCTACTCTTAACTATCTGCTATTTCTATTGACACCAACTATTCAACTTGAAGGACCCTTCCAGTCTTCACAATGTCATGGTAGTCTTAAGATTCCAGTCTACAATCTTTCCACTGATGCTAGTTACTCAGCATACGTTCTTGCTTATAATAGCTCGCTAAGTTTGAGATCCAGTTTGTATCATTTCAGTGAGTGCTATTAATAAACATGGTAATAAAGTTGGACATTTTTGTTTTGCAGCTACCACTGAAGTCTCTTGGGCTACTGTATTGGAAGGAGCAAGACATGTTATGATCACATGTCACTTTGTACCAGGGTCTAAAGCCAAAGGGTGTTTTGTACAAATTAGGCTGGTTAGCACTTCTCCCAAAGTATTATATATTTCTAGACTACCTGGTAGCCACTTTGTTACTCAATGCGTTCACCTCCCTCCAAATAGTCCAACTAAAAGTTTTTCAATCAGAGACTGGAAGTTTGATGGCTCAACTGGACCTTTGTCTGTGACTACTTATATTGACGTGAGACAGAAGCCACCTTGTAAGAATTTTTATTTTAATGTAAAATGTTGAACTGTACCTGGTGATTTTCATCAGAAAAAAAAAAGTTTCTGGGGTGGTAGCTACGTAAGGAACTTCCAACACATGCATCCTACCTCATTTTATACAATTTATTTAGAAGGCTGGTTTTGTACATCTACTTAATCACTTAATTCTCATTGACTTCTTACTTATATCTATTATAGCTGCATGTAGCCTGTAAGCTAATGCTGGCCGGTGAGCACCATAAATGCAAGACTATGATGTCTGCAAGTTTATTCTTACTCGGTCACATTATTAATGATAATGCAGCTTGTATACAACTGTACAACATGGTGGTAGACATTCTAACAATTATTTTTTATTCTAGGTTATGTGGACTTATACTCCAAGTGGGAAAGTGAGAGCCCTCCATTAATGCCTAATGACAGTACTGTAAAATATTCCATAGATATTGCTCACCTTGCATTGTTCTGCTCATCAGCAGCATTTATGTTGGGAGGGACTTTCATTCTACTTATAGGTTTGGCTTGTCGGGTAGCTGGATCAAATAAATATTTAAAGAGAAGTCAGCAAAGGTAGGTGAGTACTTATGTGATTGATGGATGTGATGTCACCATTAAGACTAGCCATTTAATTTTCTTGCAGCTGCCGAGAATCCAACCTGATCTTAGAAATCAAAGAATGATAAGTAGTCATTTAGTTGTGAAGAAAATTGCAAGCAACTTATGTCAACTTTCTATAATGATTTAAACATTGCAATAGACAAAATTTTGTAAACATTACTAATCTAGCCTCCACATAAGGTTGATGGAGTAATGAGATACATAATCACCTTTAAAGTGTAAGTGAAGAATAATTAAGGTCCTGAAATAATTTAGTGTGGACCTCAATAGTTCCCTGTGTAATGTAATAATTCATTGATGACCTCTATATTCAGTAATGTCCTCTAATGATTCAGTAATGTCCTCTAATGATTCAGTAATGTCATCTAATGATTCAGCAATGTCCTCTAATAGCTGTCTAATAGAATAGTGTGGTCAGTGAGTTCATCTAATTCAGTGTGGTCCTCTAATTCATGAGGTCAGTTAATAATTCAATGTCAAATCAGTTACAAGTAGCAGGAATGTTCACATTTTGCCTTGTTAATCGCATACAAGATCAACAAAATAAAGTACCTCTCTAATCAATCTCAGGATGTCAAGATACTCCTAATAAAACTATTGAAAAGCATTAAATGAAATGGCTACCTCTTAATTTTGGTGACCTCTCCCAATCATTCTTTTGTGAGGAAAGTATTTCACTATTAGCTATTATTTCAGACTTTTAGTCTAATTGGAAATAACCATAGCAAGCACTTACATTGCTGATCTGTGTGCTTTCACTCAAAGTGGAGTCTATTCAAAAACCTATCAAGGTCAGACAATGACAGGCTATCAAAGAAACACTTATTGGTCATTAAAGAACGGCCTCCAGAACACCAAAGGATATGCATACTATAGCCTAATAATAGCTATAGCAGTCACAGGTACTAAAAAAACATGAAATCTTATTTGGTGACCCAATGTTACCTGTGACTGCCACATATAGTATGCAGGGTTTGTCAACCCATTTTTCCCTTCAATAATTTTATTAAGAACAAAAGCAAAAACACAAAACAACAAAAACGCACAGTAATTATTATCAGCTAGCAAAAAAAATAGGAGATCCCTTATCCAGCCTGTAATGATTTCTTTGTGCACGCCAATGAATCTCTTCTATAGCTAATCCTACGCGTCCCGTGGAGATGGTTAGGCTACTCTAGCTAGTACATTAGCTATAGCCAACTAGCTAGCTAGAAATCACTAATCTACAGCCACACAGCAGTCATGACTGAAACGTATCATATGGAAACACTGAGGAAACAACGACTCATTGACAAATACCACGAGTGGAATAATGTGAGGAAGGGGATTCTCAATACATCAAAGGATATAAAGAAGGTAAAAAAAAAATTATTGTGCAGTATAAGGTAAAACAGGAAATTCTTCAACTCCAACAGCTTTAAATAACTAGAGCACTTTTCTATTTACAAGATGTTTCCACTTCTTTGCTAGTTTATAAGAGCCAATAAGTGGTTGTTTTTGTTTGTTTGTTTGTTTGTTTGGGGGGGGGGGGGGTGTTTTATTTTTGTTATGTAATTCCTTTCTGTTGTGTAGTATGAAGATGTTATATAATCTGGCATAGTAGCTAGGCATTGATACTAACATACTTATAGGTACCTAAAGTGGCAGAATTAATTGGAAAGGTTCATGATATTATAGAAGCTGATTCCTATAACAGAGCTCTACTGGTAGATGGAAAACTGAAAAGAAGACTAAATGTAAGCATTATGACATGTAAGCATCATGGATACATGTGTAGCAAAGGCTATGATGTTAAGCATTACTGCATTATACCATGAAGTCCACCACATGAAGCGGCATCATGTAGTCACTATATTATGGTGTATTTAAACACGTAAAAGAATTTAGAAAGGTCTCTAATTATTATGGCAAGATATGTAATATTATTGTTCTAATTATTACATTATTGTGTAGATTCTGAGTGTGTAGATACACTGGAACCGGTATATTTGACATAATAGCTAATATGCTTCAACTTGCAAATCCAAAACAAAATACTTCACACTCCCCTTTGTGCCATAAGAATTTGCCACTCTATGAATGAGTGTTTCCCCTACCCACATTCATGATACAATACTATGTAGTGAGCTATGAATAATAAATACTCACTGGTTTTTGTTGATAATGATGAACTGTTGTATCATTAACTCCATTTTTTGGTGAATCAATGTAATCATTATAATATGTAAAATTCTGCATGATAGATAGGGCCTGTGACATCGTGCATTAATATTATACATAGGAAACACATTATATGCAGCAGTGGTGACTGGCGACAGATCAACTTCAAAAACTACTCTAAATAATTATTTTATTATGGTGACTAGTAACTAATTGCTATAATAATAATAATATAATTATTATATCATTTCTGCAACATTATAAATAAGTATATAATCATGGTTATAAATTGAAGTAATTCTCTTTTATGAATAAAGTACACCTTTTGGTATTTCAAGACCTAACTGAGACAAGCAGTGAACCCCACACTAGAAAAAATAATCTAGCTTGTGCATGCACTTGATGTACATTTTAAGCAATCATTTTAACCTTTCAAACCTTCTAATTTTGTAGGTCTGCTTACACTGATAATATAACTCATCAATAAATTAAGCTTAAATTGGTACACAAGTTACTGGTAGTATAATAGCTATTCCACTGTTCAGTCATTGAGATACTATGAGGTAACAATATTAAGAGATCTAGTTTATACTTGATAGATAACTTTCTGGACTAGGATTCTCTGCCATTTTCAATAAGATCTCATGCATCCACACAGTATGTAATAAGATTTCAAAACTTATATATAATTATTACTCCCTCTTGCTCTATGAGATGACATCTTGTACCAATCAATATTGTATTACTACACAATGTCTAACCAAAATTCTTCTTCTTATAACAGAAAAAAATACATTCTCAGTGTATTAAGTAGAATTCTACAACTAAAGCGTAAGACTTATACATTACACATTATTAACAAAACTAAAGAAATGTTTCAGTGACTTTATTTCTTTCAGAGTATATAAGCTATTACCTACAGCGATAGTTACTCCTATAAAAACTGCAATGACAAATATATAATTCAAAGTGTAGAGTCTTGGTAGCAGTACAAGGATTCCTTTCCCATTCAGTGCCTTCAAAATGTGATAATGACTCACAAACAACCAGATGGAAATAGTCCCAAGCATCTTTAAGAATGAGCTGTGGTAGTTACGTAAGAATCCAATTCCATTTCGAAGTAGTATATATGATATGATCTAAGAAATGAGATGTTTATGATCACACTCTTCTGAGTCTCACAACTTAGCTTTGGGTCATTACTAGGTCCTGATCGGACCAATGAAAGAAATCTATACAACTATCTATAAAGAAAGAATTATGTATGAGGAAAAAAAAAAAAAATTCTGACCTTTTTTTAATGTTAATTACAGCCACACAACTCTCCAACCCTTTGAATAAGAATATGAAGTGTGGCACTCTTGGGTCTGTTTCAAAGTTTTACAATGCTATTAGCTAACTCTCCACTTTAACTATGGATCATAGAAGTTTAAAAGGTCAAATTACAAATTTTGAAAGTAATCTTAACCCTATATCAATAATATAGAATGTTCTTATTATTTCACTATAGAGATATAAATGACCATTGTAGTGGTAGTGATATACTATTCACAATGCCAGACTCATCTCACATGGAAAGTAATGGACATTGACTAAATTACTCTACCAGGCAAAAGTACAACTACATGTACTATTTATACTCATGATCTATTTATACAGGTTCAAAAAATGTCCATATTTCACTAATTAGTATCAATACTTTCAGCTTTACACCTAGCAACTTCCTTAGGCACACTGAAACCTAATTATTGTGTGAAGTGGTAAAGGATCACCAATAATGATTGCACAGAATACTATAATATTAAGACTATTCTGTAGCACCATTTATATATATACCATAGAATGCTAGTTTAATTAATGCAGGTATTTTTGACCACGCATTAATAATTAAACCGAGTTGTTTTTAATTAACACACCCCATGGTTCTTGATAGCTAGCAACAGCAGCATGTTGGGCATAAAGAAGTATTCTGTTTTACCACACTGGCATTAGTGAATTAGCTAAATAGAAAAAAATGATTTTGTTGTTGTCGTATTTCTTTTCAAAAAGTATTTTAAAGTACACTAAAAGGTAATCTATGGAATGTCTAAGCTTAAGTAATGAAATCCACTCATTTTCACTGTATTATTAATGCAGTAAAACTCACAGGAAATATTCCAAGTAAAGACTGAAAGTTTGTAGCTGATATTTTGGAGAGAAACATCAAATACATCTGCCAAGATAACATCAGTATTATTATTACAGTGCTTAAATATAACACCAGTATTATTAGAGTGCTCAAATACAACATCAGTATTATTACAGTGCTCAAATACAACATCAGTATTATTGTTACAGTGCTCAAATACAACATCAATACTATTATTACAGTGCCATCAGTATTATTATTACAGTGCTCAAATAATAATAATCATCCCACCAATTGGAAACATAATTACAATGTACCAACCACTCACTCACAAGTATCATTAGAAGTCCAGAAATGATGGCCATTACATTCAAGTTATATTGACATTGGTTGACACTTGAGATAAACTTTGATTTGATAGTGATGACAAAGTACGCCATTGCCATCCCAAACAGTGGAGTCTAAAAATCATCATTATCACCATTATTATTCAATACAACATGCAACTAGTAAAGGTCACCACTACTCATACTATAAACAGGGATTATATATATATATATATATATATATATATATATATATAAAAACAACAACAAAAAAAAACAAAAAAAAAAAACATTTATGTACTTGATGAGCTCCACTCCTCAACAGATATTAAAGGTAACTACACTATTATCATGGAAAAAATGACTTTAAACTTAGCTTGGTATGGAACTATAATATAAATCTATAATTTGTACAAGACATGATCATGATCATAGTAACAAATTCACCCATGAAATATATCCTTACAAATCTCTGAGTTTCTATCCACTCATATAAGTTCTCAGTATGTCTGTCAGAAGATTGGAGGAAAGGAATAGCATTCATAACAGCAATTATTATATTCTGTAAGGATAAAGTCATACACGTAACACATAAAACATGAAGGAACTACATTACTTTGTTTAGTATATAACTATTTTAAACCACTTCTTCGAATTATTACTAAGTTCTTATATTTTTACGCCATCACCTAGTTCAAATAAAAATACACTTCCTTTAAAAATAGCTCAGAATACTGTAAATAGAGTTAGAATAAGAGTTCATTAGAATACTATGCTAAATAGTAATACTGTGCTAATATTATAGTTATAATTAGAATACTATGCTAGTTAAAATACTGTGCTAATAAAGTGTTCTTATGTTAAATGTGACCAATAGATAGTACAAAATTACTTAAAACCAGCCCTAGTAGATCAATTTTCAAGCAGCTGCTTTCTAGAGATTTAAATCTGAAAGCACTTATTATTCTTGCCTACTAGCAAGTAATAATTACATACTTTTTTCAGTAACCCAAAATCAATTAAAATGGAGTTTTTGGACTGAACCATTCAACTTTAAGCATCTTTATGTTTTATTAGAGGTTTGCTACTTTCATGAATTGCTTAAAGATTCATCAGTCATAGAGTGACCTACTTGAATCCAATACCATTTAATTACTAAACACAAGATTGGCATACATACTTGATAAACAAGCATTTTCTCAACAGATCATAACAAAAACATCCTCCAACAGTTGTATAATGCAAACTGACTATATTTATTAAACAGGTGTTTTCAAGGGACTACACAAACTGACGTCATAATTTAGTTTTAAATGCTGCACTAAATAAGCCATTGTGTATCACATATCTAGTCACTGAGGCACCAAGACAGAGTAATTTATACAGGTTAATGACAGACTATTCATTGGATACTTTTACTGTTGGTCCTTGAATTTGAATTGTAGAATAATTATCTCCACATAATATACTGAAAATATACAGTTTAAATTAGAGAATAACAAAATCTTTTAATTAAGAGTTCAAAGTTGACCACTGAAATAATGTAGTACTAACAATATTGAATACTTTAATGACATGCTAACTCCTCTATCATTGATTCTAGTTGTGTTACAAGATTAACAGAACAATTCAATTCAGGATATGAAGATTAAACTTTAGCAAACCATTGTATTTATATATAATATTTATCACATGTAGTGAAAATTCATATAGTTTTAATTGTTGGAGAAAGGTCCTACATAGGCATCAATTAAGTAGGAAATGGGGAGGCTAAGGTTTGACCACTTTGGGAGGCCAAGGTTTGACCATTTCAGGAAACCAAGACTTTACCAGCTGGAGACTATGCCTATAATGTGCAATATAGCTTAGTCCAATTAAACTCACATAACTGTGAATTCTCCACAGGTACTACAAATTAACTACGTCATAACACTGAGGAACTACTGATGCAATAGGTGATGTGAGAGTTGACATTAGGAACAGTATAGGATCCTCCTATACTGTTCTGAATAGAATATTTAGGGACAGTTATAGGATGAGTCCTCAAACACAACAGTCAAATTATCGACTGCATCTAATAATAGCACTTAATTTACTTCTCAAATGAATTCTACATTGCAGATAAAGATCAAGTCAGTACCTCTTAGTGTACATAGACTTTATTAGAGAAATAATTACCTTGCAAGATGGTAGTAGCAGCAATAAAACTAAAGATGTCAGGAATTTAACACCGACTTTAACATGTGCATCCGATAGCATATCTGTACAGATTAGGTTTGCATACACAATATTAGCAGTTGCACACAATAATATTAAAATTTGACAGTCTATGAACAGGAAACAAGAACTATTATTATACTTAGAAAATCAAAGTCATAATGGAAAGAAAATAATTCTATTCTTACCAGTGGGTGATTTTCCAGGAACCCCAGCAGGCCAAAGTGTCATAAAAGTCAAGACAAAAATATACGAGAGGGATAACAGAGGAGGAAGAATGTACATGCCATAAGGATTGCCCAGTAATATACATACACACAGAGGAACAAAGTTCAAATTGACCAAAACCTACATGTACAAAATAAAGTTTTGGCACTCTAACATCAAGTAGTACCAAATGGCCTACATTCTATTGTTGAGTATACTATTTCAGTAATGGAATACCCAGCATAGAGTTATGCATATCATATACTCATAAAACAGCACATTCCAATGAATGCATCACACTGCAATGTTTCACCATATGTAATACGAGATACAGTTGTCTCTGCATGTACACATTAATAAGTTATGAGATAATATTGCTGTCTGTGATTTAATACTAAAGAATTGTACAAATATAACCAATTAAAATGTAAACCACATAATCTTGAAGGAATAAACTAAGGAATGCCAAGACGAAGGAGGAAAAAATAACTGCAACAATAATTTTAAGAAAATATTTTAATCTCCAAGTAGCTTATTACTACTTCAGAAGCAAAGTTTATAGATTAAAGATATCTCTTTCATCCTCCATGAACTCACCCCCACCTGCTCTAGAACAATGAGATAATAATTAACCCATTCAGTAATCAGATTGAAAGCTTGGAGTGAACGCAGGAAGGCACCTCACAGTGACAAATACACACACATATACCTTAGACAAAATAACCCTTTAAGGCCACAGAGTGAACTAAAGCATACATACCCTTACAGATTTCTTCCAAGATACGTTTTCTTCATTCCACATATTTATAAAATGACCATAGCCACTAAGAAATAGAAAAACACCAGCAACATGATTTATTACACGGGAGTTAAGAGTCTCCTACAAAAAATAAAATAATGTTAAAAATAATGATAAAAATAACAATAATTATAGTTAACCTCATCAATTCCTGCATAGTCCAGTACTACGAACAAAACCATCATTAAACCTCTCCATTCATAGCATTGAGAATGTGAAAGTACTTCTTTCTATACAAAGAACGAAGGTATAAACTGAGACATGATATTACATAAAAGTAGCGCAATACTTGGTCTGTTTCCTTTACTGACAACACAGTCAATACACCTATTCCAAGCAGAAGTATCCCACATAGCATTAATTGCGGTGAAACTGACACTCGAGTAAAATAATCCAACCTAATGTTACATATTTAAATAGAATGTAGTTCTGGATCATAATAATACATAATAAGTATTATAATTATTATCTATAATAAACCGTGAGCTAGTAAACATACCTCTCAACCATTTGCATATAGAGAAATCCAGCAGCAATAACACCAACAGAGTAGATAAAGGAAATAAACTTTTGGAGATCAAAAGATCTTGCTTCTAGATGAGGCGTCAGTGCTAATAATATTAAATAAAGTAAATTAAGTACTATTCCACATCCCACTCTATTTCTATTGGAAAAATTGACCTGGATTCATAATTATATACTCTAACTAAATATTATGAGAAGCTCTAATTAGTCTTGGTAACTATAACATACCAAATGTTGCTCCAGTAGCGAGCACTAAATAGAATCCCAAACACAGGGCTAAACTGCAGTGATAACGTTAAATCATCACCGATATCACACGAAGTGCTCTATTAACTCACACAGCAATGACAGAGGAAGTTGCCAAGTACATATTGAAATAGAATTGCTGTTTAACACAGCACGTAGCGTTGAGTGGAGTGTTGCAAAAAGAATTCAGAATAATATTCATTTCCTACATTAAGACAGTTCATTTTATAGCACAGTACACTGTTTATTACATACCTGAGGAACTGCAGAAGAAGTTGGAGGATATGGCACAGGAAGGTTAATGTATAGCAATGGAAAGCTCTGGCTGTAGTATATCAATCATAATCATCCAGTGAGAGGTCATATGTGGAAAAGTATTACAAGACACTTATATATGTCAGATAAAATTACTTTTTTTGTTGCTAGGTCTTAGTATGGAACAAATTAGACGTAGGTGGGTGGTACACACACAGGGTGAGAATATATTCCAAATTAGACACAGGTGGGTGGTATAAACATAGGGTGAGGATATATTCCAAATTAGACACAGGTGGGTGGTATACACACAGGGTGAGAATATATTCTAAATTAGACACAGGTGAGTGGTACATGCATACAGATATAAATTATTCCATTAAATTTTAACAAGTAACTTAATTAAGTTCCAATTCTATAGTATGTATTGCTCTAAAGTAGTACGTATACTACATAACATGATCCTGTGACCACGCAATGCTTCTTTCCAATCCGGATGTCAAAACTCAAATAACACTGTAAAATCTCTTATTACCTTCACAGCTAGCCTCAGGCTGGAAGGGTATAATGAATGCATAATATTTACTCTAGCTATCTCGTGAGTTTACATTTCTACTCTGCTAGCAGGAAATGATCAACAGAATATTAATTACGCATGGCTTATTAATTAAGTCACTGATGTAGACCCCCCACATCTTAATGAGCCATAGGTCACTAGACATAATTATCTGTGCACTGTCACAAAGCAGTTGACGTTCATTGTCAATTAAATGCACATAAGGCAACAAAATAACAAGTACTAAGTACAGTGCAGCAGCTGTATCACAAAATTTACTCAACAGTCATTGGTTATAATTATAAGAGGTGTGGTCCTCTTAAATTTAGCCAAGTCACTGTAGAAATGAAGTCATAACTCAAGAAAATGCTATCTGGTTTCAATATAATTATGTATATATAATTAATTAATGGTGGCTATGTAGTTTCCTGCAAAATTTATGTATATTTAGTATGAAGTTCCCTGACGGTATACACCTGCAACTGGACTGCTAGATATTACTGTGCCAAAAATCACAACATTAATTTACTAATAAAGTTTCATATTTCAACGCAAAAAAATTGTAATATACAACCACTAACATGACAATGTCAATCACAATCTTAGTTATAATTACAGACTAGTCCAGTTATAACTGTGATGATCACTTCCTAATCGTAATATCTCCCCCAGTTACTTAAAGCTGAAATTACAGCAACTAGTCCAGATTAAGACCGTGATAACCACTTCTTCATTCCAATGATACTCATATTCTTTCATTATGAATGGAGCATAAATACATTGAGAGTGAGACAGGAATGTTATCAACAAAAGCATATCTACATCACCCACAAGCAGTGCTGCCAAAAAAAGTAGTTTGTTGTATCATTACTCTAATGGATATAGTTCAATATATCAAAGGGAAACTCAAAATTAGTAATAACATCTTTGTCATAGAAATTACAGAAGAAATGTTTACGGGGAAAGTTTTAGCTGCCATTCATTCCAGTGTATGTGACAATAATACATCTTTAAGTGCAGAATTCGTAAGATTTGCATGGCAAATAGTGAGTAATATTTTCCAAGACTTTGCAAGATCTTTGGCAGCAATGCACAATGTTACTTTAGTTGGTAAGAATTATTATATTACAAAAAGGTCTTGTGATGTGAAATGTCAGTCCAGGAGGCCTACCTAGCCACTATACACTGAAAGTTAAATATTATTATGACCCAAATCTTGATAGAATCAGGACTGAATAGTGATGTATTGTTAATGACAGTAACCAGCATCCTGGAATGGAAAATTTTTACTAATGCTGGCAAATTTGTGTTAGCAAAGGATTTTATATCATGTCAAAAAGTAAAGATCAGTAGATGTATTATGTACATCTACAAGAAAATAGGACACATAACCAGACTACACTGCCCACTTCAATGAATCCTCCATAATATAGTCCACCAGCATCACTAGATGAGGTGGACTATCTATAAGTATATATAGGACACATAACTAACCAGACTATACTGCCCACTTCAATGAGTCCTCCATAATGTAGTCCACCAGCATCATTAGATGAGGTGGACTACCTATAAGTATATATAGGCTGTTGGTTATAGCCACTTAATGGCAAAAAGAAAATATACTCTAGATTCAAAATTGTCAAAATAACCACTACAGTTGATCTTGTGAGTAGACAGGGGGCTAGAATACCCATTAAACATGAGGAGATAGGGTTCATTAAACCACTCAATAGAAAATAGCCAACTAGTGTGATAATTAATATTGTAATAAAAATGTGATGCACATAGATGACATAATATCTGCAATCTTGGCACTGGCTTTGTCGTGAACATGTTACAGCTCAGGATATCTATTAACCTCACTAAAGACAAATCTGACTTATCATTCTTCCCCACCATTACCAAGATTACTATACATACATGTACATATATATGCACACAGTGACAGAAACCATTCCCAAGGAGAACACTAGAGCAGGTTACTTCTGATCTATGTACACACACACACACAGGTCATGCACAAATTTACAAGTTGAAAGCAAGAAAAGCTTCCATAGAGAACTAATCTATTGTTTGTTAGACCTCTATACAGCATGTGTATGACAACTTACTTTGAATAGATCTCTTGAGCTGCTGCTAAACATCCTTCTTTCCTTGCATCCATGACTTCTTGCTGAGGAGATAGCAATATTATCAACCTTCGATGTACTGCCTTCAAAACTGCTTCTTGTGCTTTTAACAATGACAACAACTTTTCTATTTGAGCATAATTATAAATGATACCAATATTATATTTTTAACGGCACCTTTACAAGCTGAAGCAATTTCATCTTTTTCTAAGTCTTTATAAGACAAAAATGTTTCTGGCTTATGTATAATCAGTAGAGATTCACCGTCCTTCAATCTCTAAACGTAATGTTTGGATTATAATTATTGGGAATACTGCAATGTTGACTTACTGACATGATGTGCTGGTATTCTTGACTTTTCAATTCAGCACGAAATTGAAATTCCTGTAGATTATACATAACACTAAATTTATCGGCACCAAAAAAATACGATAATCAATTTATTTAACTCTGATTATATGTAGCTATAAAGTTCTATGTTCTTAAGATTATAGTTGGTGCTGGGAGGCTTTGGTCAGAATACATAATATATTGGCTATAATATAGTTGGTGGTGATTTAGCTGGGAGGCTTTGGTCAGAATACATAATATATTGGCTATAATATGGTTGGTGGTGATTTAGCTGGGAGGCTTTGGTCAGAATACATAATATATTGGCTATAATATGGTTGGTGGTGATTTAGCTGGGAGGCTTTGGTCAGAATACATAATATATTGGCTATAATATAGTTGGTGGTGATTTAGCTGGGAGGCTTTGGTCAGAATATATAATATATAAGTTGGTGGTGATTTAGCTAGGAGGCAGAATTGTAACCATCAAAACATTAAATAGATGATGCATGAGATTGTGTAGGATGTCATGTACAGAAAATTTAATTCTCCCAAATTAACAGAAAGACCACCATAAGGAATCACTGCCTATAAAATACAAAGGAATCACTGCCTATAAAATACATAGAAACCACTGCCTATAAATACATAAGGAATCACTGCCTATAAAATACATAAGAAATCACTGCCTATAAGGAATCACTGCCTATAAAATACATAAGGAATCACTGCCTATAAAATACATAGAAACCACTGCCTATAAAATACATAAGGAATCACTGCCTATAAAATACATAGAAACCACTGCCTATAAATACATAGGAATCACTGCCTATAAATACATAAGGAATCACTGCCTATAAAATACATAAGGAATCACTACCTATAAAATACATAAGGAATCACTGCCTATAAAATACATAAGGAATCACTACCTATAAAATACATAAGGAATCACTGCCTATAAAATACATAGAAATCACTGCCTATAAAATACATAAGAAATCACTGCCTATAAAATACATAAGGAATCACTGCCTATAAAATACATAAGAAATCACTGCCTATAAAATACATAAGAAATCACTGCCTATAAAATACATAAGAAATCACTGCCTATAAAATACATAAGAAATCACTGCCCATAAGGAATCACTGCCTATAAAATACATAAGGAATCACTGCCTAT
The DNA here is from genome assembly GCA_964016965.1 of Diacarnus erythraeanus. NCBI lineage: Eukaryota > Metazoa > Porifera > Demospongiae > Poecilosclerida > Podospongiidae > Diacarnus > Diacarnus erythraeanus. The sequence goes on along the minus strand of OZ024673.1, from coordinate 5,215,918 downwards.
AAAATACATAAGGAATCACTACCTATAAAATACATAGGAATCCCTGCCTATAAAATACATAAGAAATCACTGCCTATAAAATACATAAGGAATCACTGCCTATAAAATACATAAGGAATCACTGCCTATAAAATACATAAGAAATCACTGCCTATAAAATACATAGGAATCACTGCCTATAAAATACATAAGGAATCACTGCCTATAAAATACATAGAAATCACTGCCTATAAAATACATAAGAAATCACTGCCCATAAGGAATCACTGCCTATAAAATACATAAGGAATCACTGCCTATAAAATACATAAGGAATCACTACCTATAAAATACATAGGAATCCCTGCCTATAAAATACATAAGAAATCACTGCCTATAAAATACATAGGAATCACTGCCTATAAAATACATAAGAAATCACTGCCTATAAAATACATAAGAAATCACTGCCTATAAAATACATAGGAATCACTGCCTATAAAATACATAAGGAATCACTGCCTATAAAATACATAGAAATCACTGCCTATAAAATACATAAGAAATCACTGCCCATAAGGAATCACTGCCTATAAAATACATAAGGAATCACTGCCTATAAAATACATAAGGAATCACTACCTATAAAATACATAGGAATCCCTGCCTATAAAATACATAGAAATCACTGCCTATAAAATACATAAGAAATCACTGCCTATAAAATACATAAGGAATCACTGCCTATAAAATACATAAGAAATCACTGCCTATAAAATACATAAGGAATCACTGCCTATAAAATACATAAGAAATCACTGCCTATAAAATACATAAGAAATCACTGCCTATAAAATACATAAGAAATCACTGCCCATAAGGAATCACTGCCTATAAAATACATAAGGAATCACTGCCTATAAAATACATAAGGAATCACTACCTATAAAATACATAGGAATCCCTGCCTATAAAATACATAAGAAATCACTGCCTATAAAATACATAGGAATCACTGCCTATAAAATACATAAGAAATCACTGCCTATAAAATACATAAGGAATCACTGCCTATAAAATAACAGTACGTACCAGTTTAGTCTTAGCATTTTCATTCAATAAGTTAAAATACTTCTTTCCTTTACTACTTCCAATTAATACAGTGTGATCCCATCTTTCCAAACAGTCAGATATTTCCCTAATAAATTGAAATCATTATTATAATACCTCCTAACCATAATAATAAAGAAAATGATCCCCACTCTAATCAATAACACTCTTAAAGAGGTGACTAGAAAGTTGGCCCCCCAATTTAAGGTCATGAATTCAATGGTATGTACACTTAATTCACATTATGATGTGAAGCTCTATCCACATGTCAGGTTACCATGTAACAGGAAATCTTTCTAAGAGATTATAGTAATAATTATGACGCAATCAGGAGACCTCTGCCACTCCTTTGAAAATGATGATGTCTTGAATGACAAAAATCATGCACTGCCAAAAAGAATTGGCAAAAGACACTCACTGAGCCATAACAGAGCTACAGTGAAAGGACATTATCGTGTCAACTGTTTTTTTAAGTTCAAACAGACTTGCATAGTATCCACACCATACAGAGGTACCTCATCTATCTTATGTGGCAATAGTGCCAAAATATAATTGAACTACATGACCTGTCAAAAGTAGTCAGCTCATAATCATGATGTAGTTACATATGCATGAACCACCAGTGAGGTCAGACGTACTTACACACATGCCTGAACCACAAGTGAGCTCAGATGTACTTACACATGCATGAATCAGTTAGCTCAGACGTACTTACACATGCATGAACCACCAGTTAGCTCAGACATACTTACACATGCATGAACCACCAGTTAGCTCAGACGTACTTACACATGCATGAACCACCAGTGAGCTCATAATCATGATGCATTTGTACATAGGTATAACATATTATAGTTATGCTCTGAATGTTAACTAAATGGACCCTTTCATCTCTACAAATATTACTGCACATTCACGACATTAATAAACTATGATAATAGTGTATATTAATTTCACTCACTCTTTTTGATATTGATGCATAATGCAATGATGTGATAACCACTCTCCATCATTAGCCCAATAGCCATCCCTCAAATGATACAAACATTCACCACCTGCAACATGATGTCATGAGGTATAAAACATTATGCAACTCTTAAATGAAGGGTCACTTCAAACCACCCAAACATGATTGACGAACTAAAGGCATTATTAACCTAATACAAACAGCTACTAAGAAGAGGAGAGGCTTACTAAAAGATCGTTTGAGAGTAGAGCTAAATTTGTAGCAGACATGACTACTTATCCAAAGGTAGATTATGGTCATATTTTTGCGTACTTCATCAGAAGATCTGGAATGCGTGTACCCAAAAACAGCCATTATCACAGAAATCACTTGAAGGTTTTAATTTTTTCTAGTGTTGGTATGTGAAGACTGGTATAACCTCTGTATCTGTGTAGGCTTTGGGGATTATGATATAGCAGAAGAAAACTGGGTCATTGTTAAAGAAGATGATGATATTCTCTCTTCATACTGCATATGCATGGCTGCTGGTAAGTAGAGTCATTCACTTATAGATATTGCTTCTTTCATGCAGCTTAGATTTAACTGATCTCTCTAAAGAGTTTCTTATCTCACTTGTCTCTGTTCACTCCCCCTTCATTCCTATCTCTATGATGTGGTGCAGCTCACGGAGTTAGATTAGCGTCAATGAAATGTTCTGTAGCAAGGTCAATGAACTATACTATTGTCCACAATATACTTAACCAGATCAGTACTGACTCTAAAAGGTTAAAATACGAGAGAAGGGAGGACACTTCAAATTCACTTATTGATCAGAAATCAGCATAAAACCACTGTCTAGTGAAGAAGGAAGCATTTTAGAAATAAATGATAGCACCCAAATTGGCTGTTTTTTTTCTGCTACAGGTTCAAGTACTACTGCCAGAGTAGTTACCACCATCACTTACTTCTCTTTATAAGTTTGCTACTATGAGCACAAATAAGACCAAAAGAAGCAGCATTTCCTGAAGAAAGTACCCAGCTTAATCTATTAGTCAGTAATTCTGTACAAGTCCAGGAATTATCTGTAAATACTTCCTCCACTACTTCTCTTCCTCAATCACTCATAAGGTTAGTATTTTATTCCAAGTTCTAGCACTTAATTAACTTGGGACTGAAGACTAAGCACTCTTAGTATTTTCTGCAATTTTGAATGTTCTGTCCAGTTATATGTAAATCCCACATTGCAACTTTATCAGATGTCTGATTGCTATTATATCTGCTTAATTAATATTTGGATCCCAATAAATATGGACCCCAATGGAACCCTATAAATATGGAACCCTATAAATATGGAACCCTATAAATATGGAACCCTATAAATATGAAACCCTATAAATATGGAATATGGACCACAATGGAACCCTATAAATATGGAACCCTATAAATATGGACCCCAATAAATATGGAACCCTATAAATATGGAACCCTATAAATATGGAATATGGACCTCAATGGAACCCTATAAATATGGAACCCTATAAATATGGAACCCTATAAATATGGAACCCTATAAATATGGACCCCAATAAATATGGAACCCTATAAATATGGAACCCTATAAATATGGAACCCTATAAATATGGAACCCTATAAATATGGAACCCTATAAATATGGAACCCTATAAATATGGAACCCTATAAATATGGAACCCTATAAATATGGAACCCTATAAATTTATGGACCCCAATAAATATGGTCCCCAATAAATATGGACTCATGGTCCAGATATTTGGTCCACTCTGAAACATGAACCCCTTACTTTGGATAAACACTTTGTCTATTGAAGAGTCGATGAAACAAGTGCAAGAAAGATTACAGATCCTTGAAAATTTGAGGCATTTTTCAAAGTTACTTAGTGTGGTATGTTTTGGGCATGCCAATACTTTCAGCACACAAACATCACATTAATCCAAAATTATTCAATTGGGAAAATTTCAGTGGCTGTTGTGAACATACAATAATTTTCTATATGGAAGTTGAGCTGTTATCTCATCAAAGCAATCAACTTGGCAGATATGTGACCAGGTCTAGAAATGATTGTGGACAATGTTAGGGTAAATATGAAGCCAGATGTTCAAATGCTCCTCATGATGATAGACTCGTATAAAAGTGAGTGGTCTTATCGTCTCCTTTGATAATGTCACTATTATGACTGACACGGTAAAATAAGATGTAATAAGTTACAATACTTGAGCCTCAGCAGTCACATCATGGCTAAACTTCAGTCAAATCTGGTACTAGTTCCTCCACTACTACTGCCAAAATTTCTTCTCGTCTAACATGAATCGTCTCCAATTCTTCACTAACCTTCATCTTACTTGACTTTCTTGAATACAAACACATATGCACAGGTTTATCTGCACAGAGGGAGAGAGAGGAGGAAGGTGTGCGGGTGTCTATCTAAGTGCTCAGTTCATAGATATCATTACATAATCACATGAAGCTAACTAGCTATATTATACTTATAGCTGATCATGACAAAATAGTCTCCACAAACTTTTCTTTTGATAGTAAAGTTCTTCTCTGAACCAGGAAACCCATATTCCATAGGTGTGTGTTAACCACATGTTTAGTTGCAGAAGTATTAAGTCAAAACCTGCCACAGCATTTATAAGCGGGTGATGAACTCCATTTGAGCAAAGACTGCAATTAAATTTTGGTAATTTTTTTTGATCCAGAGAGTCCAGGTATAGACTCAGCTGTGAAGTTAGCTAGATACTTACTACCAAAATCAGCCTCGTTACTGGATTTAGACAACGATCCATCATCAGAGCTCAAGCAACAAACACTTTAAATTAATCAATACCAACATGAGCATTTCTGGTGATGTGAAATAACATGTTGTATCCTGTTGCACAAGTCATGTATATATGCACAGATCATGAGATGTCAGACCACTTTCTTCCCTGATCACACCAGACCTCTGGTATACTCTCACACTAAAATAATATGAGAGAGTTTGCTGCAAATAATTGTAGTAGAAGGGCTGACATTGCTGATAGCAAATAGTGGAGATATATGATTCAATGTATGCCAATGTCACTGCAACTCATCACAGCTGCAGGGTTTTGGCAGCATTACACCAGCAGTATGCTGACACACTACATTCTCTTAAGAGTGATGTCTGGTAACCATGACAATCTGTCAAGTAAGGTATAACCTATGAGGGCTGCACAGAGCATTAAAACAAGGTAAGTTGCCCATCACTGTATGGCTGCAAGCCAACTAAAGAAGCACAGGTCTTCACTTTGTCTATATTCAGACCAATGACATGATGTGGTATAAAACAATATAACCGAGGTTAGGGAGAGTGAACATTTACTACAAGAGTAAATGTTACTGCATGAGGTTGGGGGGGGTGAGTGAACATTACTGCATGGGGTTGGGGGGGGTGAGTGAACATTGCTGCATGGGGTTGGGGGGGTAAGTGAACATTACTGCATGGGGTTGGGGTAGTGAGTGAACATTACTGCATGGGGTTGGGTGGTGAGTGAACATTACTGCATGGGGTTGGGGTAGTGAGTGAACATTACTGCATGGGGTTGGGTGGTGAGTGAACATTACTGCATGGGGTTGGGGTAGTGAGTGAACATTACTGCATGGGGTTGGGGTAGTGAGTGAACATTACTGCATGGGGTTGGGGTAGTGAGTGAACATTACTGCATGGGGTTGGGGTGGTGAGTGAACATTACTGCATGGGGTTGGGGTGGTGAGTGAACATTACTTCGAAGAGAGTGATCAAAATTTGTCAAAAAACTAAAGTTTAATGGATTGTGGTATTAATTACTGACAGTGACAGAGCATTCTTTAGGTCTATAGCCTATAGGTCTACAAGTACATACAGTAAGCCTATATCTAGGTATATTATACATATAGGTATAATACACATATTTATAGAGGGCTAGGTATGCTTATAATAGGTCTAAGTATAATATTATTATAGGTGTAGGTATACATATAACCATCTAGGTATATTTTTACATGTCTAGGTATCATAACTGGAGGCAGTAGAGGTAACGGTTAGTTAGTCTGAGTTAGGTCATGTGATGGTGTAGAGGCTGTAATAAATTTGTTAGTGTTAAAGTTAACTTCATTGACTTGACATAAAGGATAACATTGAGTTCAAGGTACATCATCAAAGACGTACAGGAGGTACTTACAGCTGGATCAGGCAATCATTAGAGCCAGAAAGCAAAATTATTATGCACATTAAGTTCTTCATCAAGTATGGATGCCTCAAGTGAACAATGAGACCTCACTAGGCAGACTTAAGAATTTCTCAGACTTAAGAATTTTTCAGATCACTCATAAATACTTGTGTTATTGAATCAGAGATGGTCATTGTAAGAAATATATAATCTACAAGTTCCATAGAAAAATAGTATACAAGAGTTTGTTTAAAAGACTAGGATATGTGTCTTCCATGTGCATGACAGAGCATTTGAAACTTAAGTCACAAGAGCATCAAGGTTTAATAACCATCTACTAAACAATGGTGTCATCAGCATAAAGAAAAATTTGGTGACACTAGAATGCTACCTTGTTGAATGCCAGAGAGAATTGGAAGAATGTCTAAAAAGTGATGATTGATGCATACTAGTTAGTAAGTCTTCGCTGATTTCATAGGATCTGTATATTCTGCTTTGTGATTCTTTAATAGGACAAAACTGATTCCCCTCAAGTAGTCATACATCTGCTGGTGTCTCCAATTTGGAAACTACCTGCTTGATTATCATTCATCTGTACTAGATGAATGAATAAGAAGGATGGACATGTTATAAGTCTAAATGTCCTGATGGACACACCCGTAAGTTGGGCAATCTGAACTATGAATAACACTATGAAGGAAGCCACCACCAAATAGTGCCATCTATATAATATGCTGCTATAACAGAATGGAAGCTTGAGTTGGTGACATATAATACCAACCGATCCCTAACACTTGACAACATGGCTAATGGCAGGATACACTGGAGTAGTTAATATACACTGGAGAGCTTTGTGTTTTAAGGCCATGCAACTCACTCAATAGTTTCTCTGCTGATTTTGATACATCATTTCAAGCATCCTTTATTCATTACTGAGATGATAGAGATAAAACAGCTTGTAGAGATTAGTCCTAGCCATCATTGTTTGTTATACCACACTACACCACATAGGGAAGTAGCAAGCCATAAAGAATTTATGCACAATCCAATACTCCAAAATTGTAAAATTTATAAGTCATAATAATATTTATACCATAATAATTATTATTATAATAATACTATCACAATTTTATATTAATATTATTATTGGTACACACCCATATTATTATTCCTACCCGCCATACCTTTACTCACTGTATTAGCAGGATTTCATACTTACCTTTATAGTAGGACTGCATCACACAAGAAGTAACGATGACGATCACAGTGATCAGGACACAGAGCCTATCATACCTATTCTTAAATTTGAATCCCCTCGCTTCGGGATCCATGGCTTAGTTGGTGCACCGTATGAGGCGGGGTCGCCAGTGGTGAGTCTCCACCCTATTTTCTACTTTTTTGAGGAAGTTTTAATCAAAGTAGGTAAGATGGTTTTCCCGGAGGAAAAAATGTAGAATCTTCTCACACCTTGGTGAACGTGACTCCAGTGACCTCACTCAGAACACACTATGGTAGTATCTACCTAATCCTAGTCAGTTTGTAGGTTACTGTGAACACCCCAGGCCCCAGTGATATAACAGATCAAGACACTTCCATGCATACTCTTGTTGTCTTGCTCATGGCCTATCAGTCCAAGAACACTACAAACTTAATCACATCTTGGCCCAGAGTACTTCCAACTTTCCCACATACAGTTCACAGAAGACTAGCTTTACAACACTAGGTATATTTATACTAGCAGCTACAGAAACTGAAACAAAGTTGATGTTAGTCTAAACATCAAGTGATCAGAATAATATTCATGATGGTGGGATAAATCAATGGACCAAATGGAACTGGTAAAACTAGCTATGTATTTCAAAATTCAATATTCTCTTTTTCTCTGGCAGTATTGTAGTGAGTTTTTGTCAGTAACCTTTGCATCACCCTTGCTTGTATTATTTCACTAGAGACATTGAGAAATCTTTCAGTCTGTCTCAACCAGCCAGATGTCTATTGTTTATCAAATTAGGATAAAGGGAATACTATGTAGATTTTATCATTATAATAAGTAGTTTGTGGTCCTGTCCTAATGACCAATAATGCAGTGACTGGTTTCTAACTGCATGAAGTAGAGGAGATACTGCATTCCCATTGATTGATTGGTCTATGTTCCCCCTATATAGCAGGAGAATATACTTCCTGTACTTTCCAATAGATGAAATGGGTGCAGTCAGCCAGCCACCAGAGCTATATTCGATTCATGTTCACGAGAGAGCCCGCCCACGCTATTGCACGTGCGTGGAGGTGAAAGTCTAATGGACCCCCGAATTATAACCACAACAATACTAACGGAAAAGGGTAGTGACTTGAAATATAGTGTTTGTGTGTACGCTGGGTAGATCGTTCCTCTTCTGTTGGTTTTAGACCTAGACATTGTATTTTAGTCTATTTGCCAGTTCGCTTTCGCTAGGAGTTGGTGAGTAAATATATATAACGTTAGCTATCAGGTAGCTATAGCCGTGTAAAGAAGGGCGTAGGTTATAGGTAGAGAGTTGTAGCTAAATGAACTGTAGCCAATGGACTATCACCAAATGACTACTATACAATGTATATTTACACCATGACTGGACAGACTAGGCTTACTAGTACACATTCGCAAGATGTGTGAGTTATGGTGTATGCCTATAACTAGCTTAGAACTGATGTCAACTTGCTAGCTATTTTGTCGCTTTGAATATTCAGCAATTTCTCTGTAACTTTATTCTTTCTATACTGGCTACTGTGTGTACTTATGCATTCTCTACCTATTGTAGAAAGAAATTGAACTATAGAAACGTATAATAATGGACGTGGAACAGAGCTGTAAGTGTACCTTAGTATTAATATGAACTGACAAGTCAGAATGATTTTATTTTGTTTAGATTATCCTTATCAGTATGAAGACAGAGTAAGTGGATATGTGTAAACATTAAGATGTAAAGGATCTGTAAACATGCAAACTAAGAGCCATAGAGTATAATGTGGTATAAAACAAGTTGGAATTGTATCTCTACTTAATACTTATGATAGGAGGACTTGAAATGACAGGTTAAGCTGCCAATGTTTTGGAGAAGTTCTCCTCAAGCTAACCTCTAACCATGGTTCATATTCTTGTGGTCATGATTGATATTGGTTACTGTGTCAGTATATAGTGTGGTGGAGCTGTTACTAACAATAACTAAAGAGCATGAAATTTTAACAAAAAGTATAAAAATAACTTCAAAGAATGCTAATAATGTTAGTTTGTTATTTCTATGTAGTAAATTTGCTTTAGAGGTAGGGCTCCTTTAACACTGTCTAGTGCTTGCATAGTGACAGGAAATGTTCCAACCTTCATTGTCCTATTTTTAGCAGCTATATATAGATTATAGTTCTTTTAGGGTAGAGCATTTTTCATAGCCTTTAACACTTAAGGTGGCTCTCACTTTGCTTCTTGTAAGCTTTGGTGACCTAACAAAACCTCTGGTGACTTACTGTATAATATTAAAAATTATCATTACCTAGATGCATATACAGTGTAACTATTATTATATGCATATACAGTGTAACTATTATTATATGGTGCAGTTTTACGAGGTAATGTGACCTCATGATGTTATGTAAGTAATGCTACAAGTGGATATCCTGGCACTGACTTATATAATCTTATGTAATCAGAGGCCACATGGTAACTGTGAGGTTGGCATCCAGGTGTCCATCAATTTTCTGCCGGCTAGTTGGCACCTAGTATGTCTGACCATTAGAGCATAATTGAATCACCTAGTTCGTGTGTGGCTACAACTGGCAAGTTTCTCACTGCCTCTTGAAATAGGATGCTGATCTGGTTTCTGGAGTAACCTTAGTAGTGGTTTAAATGTTGATGTTTTGGGATATTAGTTTTGAATTTCTACTTTAGGACTTTGATAGGGTTCAGCATGCTCAGGGTGTGATGCAAGCCTTACAACAAAAGAGACAAAGATTAATAATGAACCACCAATCCTATCCCTACCAAAGGTAATATTTACTGCTACATAATGTGTATATGTGATCAGAGTGCTATAATTTATTCTTAGAAATGAGATTGAATCTCAAATACGTCAAGTGGATCGTGAAATACAACAGTGTCGTGACCAGTTTGGTCCAGGGATTGACTCCATACCATATGGTGACTAGGATCCCTATGTGTTCTATTATTTAGCCAGTGTTTGTTACTAATATGTGCAGGTTATCCCCCTAAAGGCAGTGGGCACGGATCTTACATGTCTCCTGTGGATTCTGCTATTGCTTCTGGTGCTACCTCAGGAGTCACTACTAAAGCCCCATCAGTTGTAGCTGAAGGAGATTTGGAGAAGTTTGAAGATGAAGATCAGTTCCCACCTCCCCAATCTGCAGGAGGGTTTGGATATCAAGGTTTTGAGCAGCAACCTGGGTGTAAGTATATGATGACTTGTGTGCACATTTCTGATTACTTATTTAATTTTGTTAGCTGATCTCATGTTTACCCTGTAAGTATAGTAATTATGTTGACTGTACTAATAACTTATTCATCTGATCTCATGTTTACATATAATTACTTCCTGCTAGCTTAGCAGGTCTCTAGGATATTAGAGATACATTCTATGGAATTTTAACTGTCATACTGCCTATAGTAACAGATGTCTCGGCTCGTAGTCTGCTTAAAACTTATTTTAATAAGGTTTCCGGGGTTTCATGGTGTGATGATTATGCTTAGTTGTATAAGGATGTTATGACTGGTTATTCAACTCTGATTAATCTATTTTTAATTAGCCGGTGATTTTAGCCTGTCTAGTGTTCCTCTGAGCTTTAAAAACATGTCCATGTCCAATCTGGATGAAAACTATAATGAACTATTTTTTTGCTTTGATCTCAATGTTCTACAATCTATTCATGTCTAACATATGATGAATGTGATCTAGTTTATTTATTGTTCAATACACAGCTTCTGCAAGTGAGCAGATAGTGCAGGGTCGTCCTGATCGTATTAGGATGACCATGTTCCCTGATGATGGTCTGGAAGTTCCATCTACACAAGTGATGCAAAATCAGCAGACCAACCTACAGCGTTTGGCTCAACCAGCCCAGATTTTGAAGGCAACTATATCTGGCCTAGCAACTTACCAGGTATAATGCCTTCATGATTGTTTATGGGTTCAAAGTTCCCTTATGATATGGTTTTTGATGTCAAGGTTCATAGTCTATTCATAGTAGTAAAAAATATGTTTGTTTGTTTGTTTTTTGTAGGGATCCTCTGAAATGGCATCTCAGATACTGCCAGAACTCTGTAAACTTTTAGCAAGCATGGATGAAGGTGTGGTATTAGAGGCTTCAAGACTGATAATGGAGCTATCAAAAAAGGAAGCAAGCTGTCGTGCCATAGTAGCTAGTGAATTGGTGGTCAGTAGCCTCATTAAGACCATGGCTTCTACTGGAAATGCTGACTTGCAGAAATCTCTCTCCGGTACCTTGCACAATGTATCAAATGACAGGTGGGGTTATGTCCATTAGTGATAAAAATACATTGTATGATAACTTGAATCCAAGATGGAACACTATTTCAGTTTTTTTTCTACTTCATGATTCAGCAGCATTATAGCAGCATTATAGCAGCATTATAGCAGCATGCAGCAGCATTATAGCCTGGTGGATACTGTTGAATACCTTTATTTTGTTTGTATGTAGGCATGGACAGCTCATGATCTATAATTGTGGTGGCATCCCATATCTTGTTCGCCTATTGACTTCTCAAGTGAATGCTGTGTTATTTTATGCTATAACCACCTTGCACAATATGTTATTGCACTATGAACCTGCCAAAATGGATGTAAGACTTGCTGGTAAGTATGTAGTTGGAATTTTATTTGCTGTCACTTTGAGAGATATTTTCTGTTATGCAGGTGGTCTAGAGAAAATGGTTGCCCTGTTAGTGAAAGATAATCCCAAGTTTCTTGCTATTACTGCGGACTGTCTTCATCTGTTAGCTTATGGACATCAAGACTCAAAGGTAAAATGCTTGTAAATTACAACAGAGTGATATAATAATATTATAATATTATTTTTTTAGCTTATTGTCCTTGCTTCTGGAGGGCCTTCTCTGTTAGTGCGTATCATGAGGCTTTATACATATGAAAAGCTCCTGTGGACTTGCAGTCGTCTTCTGAAAGTGCTATCTGTCTGTCCAAGCAATAAACCAGAAATTGTTCAGGTATTTTTGTAGTTGTGCAAGTATGTAATGTACTTTAATTCAAATAGTTTCAGAAGCTAGAGTCATTTTGAAGTTAATAATTGGTACTCTTTCTGGAATATAATTGCAACTGGAAATTTTCCAGAATTATGGTATAACCTCTCTATCTGTGTAGGCTGGGGGGATGCAAGCTCTGGCTAGTCACCTTGGACATCGATCTACAAGACTTGTTCAGAACATTTTGTTTACCATTAGAAACCTCTCTGATGCTGCCACTAAGCAGGTGCATAGTTTTAATATAGTTGCATGACGGGTGTTTTATAATAGTTGTAATTGTTAACTTAGGATCACCTGGATGATTTGCTTCGTCAATTGATCATGTTACTGGCTTCTAATGATGTTACCATTGTTACTTGTTCTGCTGGTGTTCTCTCTAACCTTACCTGCAACAATGCTAAGAATAAGACAATAGTGTGTCAGCTCCATGGAGTTGAGGTGTGTGTGTGTGTGTGTGTGTGTGTGTGTATGTGTGTAAACATGGGAACCCTTTCAACATATTGTGATTGCCTCTGTTAGGCTCTTCTTCGAGCCATCAATAACTCTGGTGGACGTGAAGACATTATTGAAGCAGCTGTATGTGCTCTAAGGCATATCACTAGCCGTCATCCCAGTGCTGATATGGCTCAGAACTCTGTGCGTCAGCAGAATGGTATTCCAATGCTGAGTAACTTTATGCAACAGCACTGTCGTTGGCCTCTTCTAAAAGCTCTTCTTGGTTAGATCCTCATAGCACTACTATTGTAATACACCTGACATAATTGTATCATGTATGTACATAGGTCTGATCCGCAATCTGGCTTTGACATCAGAAAATCTTCCAGTTCTTCGTGACAGCCAATGTGTGGAGAATTTATGGCATATTATTAATCGTGCAAGTCAGGAATCTCATCGAAGAAGTAACCCAGGAGGACCTCCCGGATATATTGTAATTAAATGTATATAATACATTAATATCTTAGTTTAACAATGATTTCTTTTCTAGGATGGTGTGTACATGGATGAAATTGTAGAAATAGCAGTTGGAGCTCTGCACTTGATGGCTAAAGATATGTCCAGCAGATCAAAGATGAGGCAACTGAGCTGTATCCCCATATTTGTACAGGTACACAATAAGAATTTAATGATCACATTTGAAGGCTCTGTTCTAATTATTAGTGTTTTTCATCCACATCAAGTCTGTATTATAGATTATAATTTATCTTTTCCTCAGCTGCTGTACTCTCACATAGAGAACATTACTCGAGTTGCAGCTGGAGTGCTTTGTGAACTAGCACAGGATCCTGAAGGTGCTGCACTCATAGAAAGAGAAAATGCTACAGCCCCTCTTACTGAGCTCCTTAATTCCCGAAACGAGGGAGTAGGTACGTTATGCAAATGTGTATGTGTTCTGTGTACCTATATGCATGAGGTAAAGGGATGAAATGTCTTAGGGTACTTCATGTCTCTATCAAGAAAATGTTAAACTACCGGAAAATATTCAATGTCTAAGCACTTACAATATTTCATAGCACACATCTGTTTCTTTACTATAGCTGCATATTCTGCTGCTGTTCTCTTCTGTTTGTCAGAAGACAGTCGCAAGCAGGCATCTGTCCCTACGGGTCATTCTGGAAATGTAAGGAATGATGTAAGTTTACTGAACTCAACATGTGAGTGACTTAATGACACTATTTACTCAACAGGCATCTCTCGGAATTGGATACTATAATAGTAGTAATAGTGGTGGCAACTATGGACATTCCATGCCTTCAACCAACATTCACAATGGTAGTCATCCAGGCACTGGCTATAGTACTCCTAATGATGTATCTGGTCTTCTGACTCCTGATCTTGACCTACCATTGGACTTTGGTGCCTTTGATGATTTTCCAGTTACTGACAGCCTTCATGGATTTGCATCTCACCCTCCATCAGTTGCCACACCTCACACTCATCACTATACCGCTCAACCCTCCCATCAGTCACAACTCCAACAGCACCATCCATCACATCCCCCTATTCAGCCGTCACATGGTAAGTGTATTAAAGATGTCTGTAATGGACAGCAGATTATCAATAGGAATTGTGCCTCAAAGGATAAGTTTTACCTCAAAAATACTTCTAATAATTATTTGGTGTATTGCCAATATGTCAGGTGACAGTATTGAATCTTGTGTGTTTATTTATGCAGGAGGTTATTATTCTCACCATAGCTACAATCCTCCATCTCCTGCTGTTATGGACACAGCTGGTGGAAATCAGTGGTTTGACTCAGACCTATGAAAACGCAGCACTAAAAACATTGTTGTGAACTATGATACAGATACATTATAGTTATAGTACTATTTGTTTGTAAAAAAAATTTTGTTTATTGTATACTTTGCACTTTGCGATTCATTGTACGATTGGTAAAGTACGACTCTAACATACATCATCGACTCTTAGAGGTGAGTTTCATAATAAAGTAAATAGGTGTAAAGTGTTGAGACGTCTGCTAGGTTACTGTGCTGTATAAACTGCTATATATATATAGACACAACCTTTATGTATCAACATCCAGCTTTATGAACACAAAGGCATTATTTGGGAGATGTCCTCTCTTCCTCCCAAAATTAATATTCTTGTCTTTAGTACAAGCTGTTTTGATAATTTAAACTGTTCAGTGCTAGCCAATGCAATGGAAAATCATTGTGCAGACCCCTTTGAATGCAGGCTTCCTTTGTTGAACAGTGAACAGGAAACATACTAAACTTGCTTCTAATTAAATTTCAGCCATTTCTAAGCTGAGGTCCAGGTAATCACACTTCCACTGTGAAAGCACTTGAACAGTTATTAATACTTGACAAAATTTGAGAAGTACCAGCAGTAGATAGATGGTACAGTAATTCTTTTTTTAGACAGATGGCTTCAAACTCCTGAGGTGTCTGATAATGATAGGTCATTTCAGCACTAAGCACAAGTAGAACACACAATACTAATTTATACCTTTCATACGTATACATTACATCATTTCCCATAGCCCTTAAATCCATGCATAGTGCATTACATCATTTTGGATCCACTTTTATTTGTACTTACTTCCAGTCATTCAGCTTATTTTGTGGTAAACACACGACTGTTAGAGAGTAGCTGGTTAATTTACATTCTGTTTGGCCATTGACGATTAATCATTATGACCTCATATTAAATGAGATTCATAATGCAACTATTACTAACCTGCTCTAAGGTAGATTTAGTCATCTTCATTATCAAGGATTAAAGATTATTTGGGAGGGGAGGAGTAGAGGAAAATGTAAGGTATCAAATAGGCTTGTTTTAATTATACTCCATTATTTACAATGTCTTTAAATCAAGTAATTTATCTGCTCTACAAATGACTATTAAAAGTTTCTCAGTTTAACAACTAAGCTTTGGCAGGGTTTTATCTTTCCATTTTCATGCTGCACCACAATCTTGAAACAGACCTCAACTTGTTTGAATGCCTATGATAGTCAACAATTTTGACTACAATAATTAATTGCCCCAAGGTTAAGTAAGACTGGTCCTTGACTTCATGCCAAATTTTTACCCCTCCTTCATTTAATCATTGGGTCCTTTGTCACAGGTATGCCTTGTAAGTACCTATGATAATATAGAAATCCTTTATATTAAACCAGGGTATATTTTTGTTTTGAGAGGATGGTGTAAGTAGTAATGTTCTAAATCAGGTACATGCAGGAAAGACTACAATTTCTGAACTGGTGATAAGAACATGGATATATCTCAGCTGAGGACCACATATGCCAATAAAGTGTTCACAGATGAAGAGGAATCTCTACCAGATCCATTTACATTATTTGAATGCTGGTTCAAGAATGCACTGGAATGTGGCATTATTGAACCTAATGCTATGTGCTTGTCTACATGCACCAGTGATGGTAAACCTTCCAGCCGTTACGTGCTAATGAAATCATATTCTAAGGATGGTTTCATCTTTTACTCAAATTATGAAAGTAGAAAAGGTAAAGAATTGTCTGAAAACCCCCAAGCATGCATCCTTTTTTATTGGCAACTTATTAACCGTCAAATACGAATTGAAGGAACCGTGGAAAGAATTTCAGATACTGAATCCATTAAGTACTTTAAAACAAGACCTAAAGAAAGTCAAGCTAGTGCTGTTGTCAGCCAGCAGAGCAGAGTTGCACCCAGTCGGCTTGAACTGGAAGCTAAAGTTAAAGAGTGTCTCTGCAAATATACAGACAAAGATATCCCTAAACCTGACAATTGGGGAGGATACTTGCTGAGACCATCATATTTTGAATTTTGGCAAGGTCATACTTCACGTCTTCATGATAGAATTACTTTTAAAAGAAATAAAAGTGATGAAACATGGACTATAGCTCGTCTATATCCATAATTGAGTATAATAATCTTTCATGTACCTTTTATACCAAAGCACACTCACACTCTATTAACATTATTAACTATTACCCATTAACATTCTATGGCAAGGAATTATTAATATCATATTGGTTACAATTTAATGACACTACTAGGCAATATTAAGAAATAATGTATAATTATAATCAGATTACATCAGACTTGGTAATTATGTGTAATGGATTTGTCACATTAAATTCACTGGAATTAGCTTCATTCATGATGTTTGATATTGTATTTTCAATTGTTCCCTCTACTATGGAGTAGAGTTCATCATCACTGCATAAACAGAAAATTATACTAATGTGCATTATTAGAATAATAGCCTCTCCCCGTTTAAAATTAGGCTAAGCGCCTGATCAATGAACTCACATGACCATTCTTAAAATGAATTATAGTACAAAGCAGAGGCAGACTGCATTTTGCACTGCAGTTTAATAATGTGCAAAGGACTGGTGGTTATTGTATAGGTGATAAACAGAAACTGCTTTAAACTAAGTAGAGTAGTGCTAACCAATACTTGTATGCTAACAAGATATAGCAGCTACTATAATAATTCCAGACATTGCCCACTTTACACATGTACTCTAACTACAGTGAAATCCCTCTATTCCAAAAATGAGGAGATCTTGTATCTGTCCTATGTAGAACTTCTCCCCCTGAAATGACGATAGCCCTCTAATCAGGACACTTTGATCTGTCCCTAGGTGTCCAGAATAGAGTTTCCATTCTACCAAGTTACATGTGTTGAAAGCTAGTAACAATAACTGCTACTATAACTAATGTTACATTGGAATGAAACTTCTTAAAACTATACATATATTGTACTGTCATCTGTATATCAGTCAACCCTAAAGTATTAACATGTCCCTTTGAATTTAGTAAATGTTCCTAGCTATCCAGATCAGACATTCTTTAAACCCTATTTGGTATTTAGTTCTAAGACCAGAAAGTGAAGGAGACAAGCTAGTGTTTTTTCTTCTTGTTCTAGCAAAGTTTAGTAATGAGGAGTAGGAAAGGGGACTTTTATGATTAGTTTCCCCAAGTGTACCACTCATACACACCCTAATACCTCTATGTGAACAACCAAATATTCTTGGTTCTATTAGAGGATCACCTTGATCTCTGATTCTTATCTTAAAATAAAAACTTACTCTATGACTTCATTTCCTTTATTGACACCACTTTTCTCATGAAAAATTTTCCCAGATGAATTCCCATGTAGCTTCCCAAAACCTGTATTCTTAATAGTATCAAATGCATCAACATGGGATTGGGATGGATTGCCAATAGCAACAGAAAGCACACGACTCCTTTCAGATGCTTTAATTTGGGTGGAAAATTGAGGGAAAAATGGTATTGGTTCTTCAATAATTCGACATACAGCTTGTTCAAAATTTGCATCTTCTAATATTTCTCTACAGAAAAATTTAATAGTAATAGCTATTATTTTCTATGTATATCACTACTATACTTACTTCAATATCTGATTCAAAAGCACCTTTTGTAGTTCTAGTTCATCATGATGTACTTCATGGACACTGCAATTTTCTGATGATGCCAGTGCATGATAATCAATATGAAAACCACTAACATCACCGTGCAATTTTACATAGTCGGAAACTGAAATAGCTTCTGCTTTCACACTGAGATGAAGTAAAAGGGGCTTGGGAGGAACAGGAGGCTGCAATAAGTATTATTATGTTCCATCAGTCACAAAGAAAAGTTTATCCCTAATCCAGCCTATTGTTTATCTCATATTGTATTGTCCTGCTAGAAGATTCTATTTAATTTTTCCCTAGCAGCAATGGTAAATGTAAATATACTCTACCTCAATTGGGAGTTAGAAATGGGAGTGATGTTCGCATCATGATAATTGATTAATGTCACAGGAAGGGAATCAGTATAGTTACAGCCTAGGAGGAAGCAATGCAATAGTACAAGAATAAGCTCACTCATGGTATCATCTCACTGATGATATCACCAGAAATCAAGACAATACCATGAAGAATTTGAACATTTGCATCCATATACATAAGTAGTCCATCACTATATTCTTCAGTATACTTAATTCTGAATGTCATGCCTATAATTCTATAGTATTACATTCACAAATAACATACCTCACTACATGAAATACTTATACTTGTTGGCCGTTTGTTGGACAAGTCCCTATTATAATAAATATACACCTTTAAAAGTATGAAAGTTTTTCATCACTCTTTGAGTGTGCTTGCTATATCCATGGCTAGAAAAATATTATTTTATCCCTTTAAAAAGAGTCAATTCACTACAATTTCAATTCCAGGCCCAAGAGATGCATATGGATGAACTTATGCAAAGTTTTCAGGAAAGATGGTATTTTACTAAAATCAAACTGCATCAACAAGTTAATATAACAGTTCTTTCTTTTAATTGTCTCTGTACAGGTTTTACCACCTTCCATAAGTAATCATTTATTACTTATTGCTTTTAATTAATAGTGATCAATTTAGTTAATTGATTTTTGCTTTAAGGAGATGTACCCTCTTCTTCATTAGACCCTAAAACCTCCTTATTACACCAAATCTATCAAACTCTAGATTCTGTAAATACATCCAATCTATACACAGTGCATGTTTATTGCATGCTGTGAATACTGTATAGTGTTTTATTTTGGAGGAACTCAACTTTCACGAATAGGCCATCCTGAAGCTTTTCACAAAACAACTTTCATGAGACCAGAGGCTAGGTAAATGGCTTCAATTTGGTGGATCTTTTCTAATTTATAAAAAACATGAAAGTTGAGCTCCTCCAAAATAAAGTGCTATATTATGAATTAGATGGCCACAAATAATTACTGTTAGTGTAAATTTCTAAGCATCAAATAGTAATTTAGTTTGTATAAAAGCAGGAAACTTATTCTATAATTTTTACCTCTTCTTCCAATCTTCATAACTACCTTCAGATATGCCAATTGGTGGCAATCTATCTAGCTTTCCTCTTAACTCTTTTGAAAAAGGTCTTCCACTGCCAAGAATTTTTGCTTCATTTTGATAATCGAGTACTGACAGAGGGCGCTATTAAAAGAGTATACAAGAAATTCTGCTTAAGGTGGTTACATTAGGTTGCATAGGTTAACCATGTTATTCTAATGTAAAGATGAAAGTATTACAATATTGCAGAATAAGCACATATTTCCCTATTGTACCATCCCATACCTTTTGTGTTTCATCTTCAGTAATAATTAAGGCATGCTTTCTATCCTCATTCTTCTTATGCCATCTGTTTACTGCAGCTTGGTGACTCAGCAATTCAGTTTCATTAGTGACCTAATTATAAAAGTCTGTCAGAAGTAGAATGGTCATTGGCCATTATCTGACCAGGTTGGATATTTTCCCTAGGTTGTTTGGCCTTTATGTCTGGTCAAATCTCAAACTCTCGTATTATGTCCCACCAAAATTTAATAATGACCAATCAAGATGTGACTTGCTCTGACATGCTGTCCTAGCTAATTTTGTGCTTTATTTCTGCCTCTGCAATAGGAATTTAGCATGAAAAACTACGCACTATTACAAGTCAGGTTCAAATAAAAGGGATGGTAAAAAGTATTCTTGAAAATATTAGACATAATGTATAGAGTACTATATACACATCACAACATAATACTTTGGAAACTATTATTTGATTAAGTGTACCGGGATTAGTATGCCAAGGTTCGATATTATTATTAGTTGGCATCTTTGTTAAGTTTGCATTTTGCTTACATTATATACCCCAAATGGCACTATTCATGTTATAATACTTTAACTCAGTCACAGTACCGCTAAAATAATGCTCTATGAGATATTGTAGACTAAAAGTCCCATACTTAATCTTCTTTTATAAGAAATGCACAACTTTAAACTACAAATCTAATACATACAGTACATATGGATTAGGTTCAGTTAACAAACATATTGAATTCACTTAAGCCCTAGCAAAAATAATAACTCAAGGACAACTCAAAATTATGAACACTATAGCAGACTCCTGATCACATGACATAATTCATTGACCTATACATCATTCTACTGTAAAGTTAGACATACATGCTATAAGCAAATACACAGCATGCCACTGACCATAAAGAATACATGTGGTACAGTAGACCTTGAGAAAAAACTAATGGCACATTTCATGATCTAGCCATGTGGGTCTATAACTAAAAATATAGAATCATTAATAAAATAGAGCACATACTCTGTCAACTTCCAGGGCTCAAGTGAATTTGATAAATAAAGGCTAAAATAACATCCTACTATAATACAGGAGTCATAATGTGAGTAATTATTACTATAAATCCTATGCTAGCACAGCACAGATCTGGTTTACATGATCTCCATTAAGAGCTTAGCTAGTGACATCATAATATGCAACAATGATTTATAAGACTTACTTTACATATGATGTCAAAATTGCAGTTAAGTGATGAAGAAGGTGAACTAAACGTCAATTTACCAGTAGCACTTTTGCCAGGCTGAATGTAACCTTTCTTTGGTTCCACTGTGATAACCTTTTAAAAGGAACAAACAAGTGCTATAGAAGATACCTAAGCTAAATTTGGCACATGTTTTGGAATCTGCAACTACTCATAGCTTTAAATAAGCTGACTCAAATAAGCTGACTCAACTTTAGAAGGATATAGTTTTGATTTACATACAAATCTCTCAATGCCAGACTGTAGCACCTCTCACACAAACTGCTTTGCCATGGTTCTGCCATACTAGGTAGAGTTGACTACAGTCTACACTAAGGAACTGTGTGAACTACTGTACACTTTATTACATATACCCTCACTTCACATAAATACCCTGAACCATGCATGCTTACTATGCAAATACTTAAGTAAATTAAGGGTTGCTAAAGTAAGATTGGTTATGTACTAGACTGTGCATACCTTGTTAATATCTGTAGAATCCAAATCCCAATAGTATGATAGTGTATGATGTGATATATTGTTAATATAAACAATCCTTCGGACTTTGGCAAACTGAGGAACACAACCAAAATTAACATTTTCTTGCGAAAGGCTGGCCACATTTCCAGAAACCAATATTATGCTAGATGTAGGAATGTCCTAGTGGAAAATATAAACAATATTTTAATTAGAAACATGCAGGCTAGTTTGTTATAATTATCGTTTCATAGTCCTATAGGTTCACTAGAGTCTAATGATCAATTGAAAGTAAAGCGTAGTGAAAATTCACAACTACAGTAGTCCTACATAATAATAACTTCTTGCTACACACCTAGTGAGAGTATAACTAAATATCCTTGTTTAAATGAGAAAAATTGTCTCACAATAAGTGTAGCTAGAAAGTACTGGAGAGCTCATTGAAGAATCATTGTCTTACTTCAAAAGAAAGTTAATATTATAAGACTTTGTATTAACACTCACAGAATCTATTGCTTGCTGATTCTTATCAACCATATGATTATAACCATCACCTACAAGTGTCACCATCTTAGTTTTACCAGTAGATAAGTATATAGGAACATCAATCTGTTAATAAAGAACAGAAATAATTAAAATGCATAATAATATGTATTAGCTAATAATGTATCCCTTGGATATCTGTAGACTGGTTGATAGACCTATGTAGCTAACAAATACATCCAATGCCATTTTTACAATTTAAACACTAAAGTTTTATTGAGTCACAAAATTTTATTACACAGTATTTAACTAAATGCTAACTATACTTGCCAAATATCTCTTTGCTTCAACTGGACTAAAAATGAACTCCAATTGAAAAGTACTTCTAGGAAGAATTTTTCCAGCAGGTTGTAAGCATTCAAATATTGGCATAAAATAACTATTTTCAGTCAAGCAATTCAATGGTCTTAGATCAACCTCATATCCAACAACAGTATCACCACCATTATACAGGGGAAGCGCCTGCAATAAAATAATCAGGACATGCACAAGTAATTAAAATAACTATAGTCCTACTATTACTTTTGTTCACACATATAGCACAAAATATTCAGGACATTATAACAATCAAAATTAACAACTAGCAAAACAGTCTCATCGGTAATCTTTTTTAAACAATAAAAACTAACCAACCAATGACACAATAAAACAAACTTCAACTTCAACATAAAAATCTCTAATTTAGTCATTTATATAGCAGCCATTCTACAATTTATAACAATAAAAATGGGTAGATGCTAGTTAGTACAGAAACTGTATTAGAAACACAGTGAGTTAATAATTTAGATACTTCATGTGTGCTAAATACAAATCATCAATCTCACCCCCCACATATCCTAGTTTGTAGCACCTCCTTTTCTGATATTAATATATATCCAGTACACCGAGTATAGAAAACATACCCTTATAGGAGGGTTGATTAAATATTTAAGGCACGTAATTACTTATTCCCCCCCACCCCCCCCCCCCCCCTGATATTCTCTAAATATAGAAAGAACTCTAACAAATTAGATACTGTAAAACATATAAATATTATTATTAATATTATCATGAAGAATACCTGTCTAGGATAAGCATGAATACCAATTGGTACTGAATCGAAATAATGATGTTTTCGGCTTATATGCAGGTATGGTCGACCTTTCTCCAAAGTAATTCCAGAAAAATTCAACTAATAATCATTAGAACAATATGTTCCAGTAATCAATAATTATTATTATTGGTGGTATATTATAATATATTAATTATAACCACTAGGTAAGTCTCATAAACATGATCACATTTACAATGTGAGGTCTAATAACAATTGAAAGAAGTCTTTCAAGCCACAGATGATCGCTACTTTACTCATAATAACAATTATATTACCAATATTTCTCGACCATTGCTTATTTTCAGGAGTACTGGTAGCCTAGTAGTTCCAACATGTGAATGCCTGTAAATTTTTTTTAGAAATGTAAGGATTTTAACATATAAGTATGATGATACTAAAGTGATTGGTATACATAACTGGTACATGTATTTTATTATGGTGTATTACAATATAACTGTCACATTTAAAGAAATGTAGTATAAATAAACTGTCCATTACATACAAATAGAATTATGGCACATACAACACTTCCTTTCCAACCTAAACTAGTTCCCACTTTCCCATTTTTCTGAACATGCAAACTTCAAACTAAAGTAGACCATAACCTTGTAGGTCTAGTGGTTCCACAAATAGTTAACTTCAATTGTCACCAACATGAAACACTGATAGGCTAATTAAACATGCCTTAGCTACTCATCCTATGTACATAGCTGAAAGCTATTACATTTATGTCCCTTATTGCTACCCACTCTTGAACTGCACATGAAACTAACTTGTAGGTGATGATGACTACAATACTCTCTCCTGGTTTAAGAGTTCCTCTTCTTGGTGAAACTGTGAACAGTTCGTTGTTAAGGACAAGCATTTCATCACTTTCTAGTTCATCTATTCCATAATCAGCCCAAAGTTCTGGATCCACCCACAAGTCATTTGACATCAAAAATGCCCTATATATAATATAGCGAAGGAACTCATAAAAGTATGTGATAAATTTATATAACTTTACCATTTAGTGGAAACTGCACCATCATTTTTAAGCATGAGGCTGACAATAAAATCTTCCACACGTAATGAAGCAGCACCGAAGTCACAGTCAATGATTGTTTTAGTGCTGATTGGTAGTTTATGATGCAAACTGTGTCTTGAACTTACATCATGATGCAATTCTGTTGCTGCTGGGATTTCTTTCAAATTTTTATTGATCCTATGATATTTTGCAAATTATATTACCAATAATCCACCTCTACTTTGAGTAAGCTAAAAAAATAAATAGCTCATATATTCCTCAATATTTTATGCAGCAAAACACTATTGTTATTATAGAGTAAAAAAGCTTAAAATTAATAATATTATTAAAGTATGTCTTACTCATCAATAGATAGCATTTTCCATAATTTTGCTTTGCTGTTTTGAGTTGCACTACCTTGACCTTGAATATCTACAATATTCAGCGATGGAAATGTCCCAGTAAACTTGATTTCACATAAAGGATGTGACTTATCCTGAAAGCTTTCATCAGTACATGTCACTGTTGAAAAAAATATATATATTTCTAGACCACCAATAGTATTTTAATTAGTAGATTGGACTCTCTTCCTTAGATACATTTGGATCATTTTCACAATTATTATCACTATAATTCATTACCAAAGATTAGCATACTGACTTTCCTTATTTATAAACAATCATAATACGTATACAATTTATTTTTATAAAACTGTACAATATTACTTACAATTGCTTCACATATCTTAGCTAGCTAATTTACCTCTTCTAAACTGTGATAAAAATTGATAGCTGATGGTGCAATGACAGGATTGACTATGACTCGGTTGAACAGTCACTTTAACTCGAATAGTTGACCAGGCATAGATAACACCACTCATAGGACTCAGTTCAACCTCATTTTCTAACAAAAAGTACTATTCAATTTCTTATCCATTAACCACTACATACTCAAGTATACCTGCTAGTATTATAGATATTACAATGTCATTATTACACTAATTATAAGTAACATATATTAATTGTTGAATTTGTCAGATAATAGTACATGTTATACTTAAGTTGTAACTACTGAACTTGTTGACAAAATAGAGCAAGATTTGTTTGCTATTAGTTACAAACAAGAAAAATCATAGGCCACAGTAATTGTAGTTAGTATCATGGATAATGGTTCTATGGCTACTATGCTTGAGAATATAATATAATGGTGCAAACAAATAAGCTAGAATATAGTCAGAAAAATTGTCCTAGTATAGCTTCCTCCCAAAACAAGATACTACCTCTTTTATTGAGCCCAAGAAAATATCATTTACCTGAAATGTTATCACCTGAGTGGAAGGTAACACTTAAAGTGTACAATAGATCACATGATCCAGGATTAGTGAGAGCAAGATTATGATGTTTAGAAGTACCGATAATAAAAATGCCATAATCAAGATTAGATGGCGTGCACTGCAAGAAATAATATAGTTTAAAAATAATAATAATAAATGAGAGAGAGAGAGAGAGAGAGAGAGAGAGAGAGAGAGAGAGAGAGAGAGAGAGAGAGAGAGAGAGAGAGAGAGAGAGAGAGAGAGAGAGAGAGAGAGAGAAATAATTTCACCCAGTACTGAAAGTAGCTGTTATCAACACTGCCACACATAACATATATAGCTATACCTGAATGACTCCTGTTTTGCCACTACCAAATATGTCAAGATATGTCCTGCTCTTTGTAAATTTGGAAACTTCACCAACTAAATCGACATAAGAGTACAGAATTGATTGGAATTGATATTCTTTTGCTTCCATGGGAGTGAAGTACCACATATGCTCCTAATAAAAAAAAAATCATAATTAGTTAAAATTCTGATATAGTGCTAAATGTAGAAAAAGTTGTATGTAGGGATATGGGTTCAAAGAGAAAAAGGACACTTTAACTTGATAATATGAGTGGAATACATTTAGCCAGCTATATGCCACACTTTGATGAAAAATAAAACTAGACTTAGCCTAAGTGATAGTACTATTAATAGATTCACATGGTGGAAATCTATTCACTTTAAATAATTTTTACACCTCATTAAATGTCCATTATAATCAAGGTACTAACTCTGTGGAATGTTACAACTAGACTGTGGTGTCATATTACAGTCATGAATCTCACAAATGGCATATCCCAACTCTTACAATTGGCAACTATACTCTTGTTTAAATAAATTACTCAAAAGAACAGCCATTTTATAAGGAATGAGAGAGTGCTTGGGATTTTGAAAATAATTACAGAAGTTGAAGTCAGCCTTTAGTTCTAAATATTTGGCAGGGCAGCTCAAAAAGATTTTATCAAAGATCTTTTGGCTTGTTATTCTCCTGTATTTTTAAGTAGCCAGTTCTGCACAAAAGTCAAGTAGAGCTAGAATCTCTTCAAGTTGACTTAAGTAGGTATGAGACAATCAGGTTCAAAAACAAAAACAAAACAAAACAAAACAAAAAAAAAAAAAACCAACAAGTAATAAGTAGCTATATAAAATCTGACTAGTGAAGGTATTTATTTTACTGAGTTAACAGTATTGCACTCACTGGAGTTATTATAGCTATTGTAGGTTTGCTCAAATAATAATGTACTCATTATGAGCACAATTATTATTATATCCAATGACCATTACTGAAACAATAATTAGAGACTAACTATGTACACACTAGCTCACCCAGATATCATTATTATTATACCTGTGATTCATTAGGAAGAATGGTTCCTTTATTTGGTTCAATCCGAAGGATTTTTGATTGAGCAACATTAGAGTGCTTCCATTTAAATCTATATATTCGAGAAATATAATGTAATAGCAATGTGCATATCCTACTATCTATTATCATAAAAAAATGATGTTTTATTTCACATGACAATCATCAAAGATATTTTATGTTGGGTGATAGAAACTTCATAAACCGTAAAAGGACCTTTCTTTGTAACATGAATTCTACTGAATTTCAAGAAGTAGAAACATATACAGCATATGAACACCAAATAATTAGTATAATGTTAAAGGATGTAGAGCACAAAATAGCACATCACTGTTAAGAATGATGCCATTAAAATTAATTAACCTTAAAGGAACTGCAGATAAATTTCTTATAGAATAGGCTTTTGATGATGTAGTTCCAATGTATGTAGGCTTAAAGTACAGCCTTCCCTGTAAAAAAATATAGATTCTTCAATAGATTCCCTAGTCATGAAGTACTAGCATGGACATCACACAAAATATTTGCAATGGATGTGTACAGAAAGAATTCAAGTGACCCAATCATCATTACAATCACATTCAACATTATCTTACTGTACATTAAAGGGGGGGGGGGGGGGGGGGGGGGGGTACATAGCAATTTGTTTTCCTTTTTTATACATCTGATCATAATTCTCTTATACTTTCTCATAACTCCCCTCTAGACAAATTCTGTTAATTTAAATGAAAGAGCAGGAAAAGAGCTTTCAGAAAATTTCATTTTAGATAATGTGGTGATAGTCGAATGAATTCAGGCAAGCTAACATCAGCTAGGTTGTTGGAAAGTATATACCATCAGAAAGCTCTTTAAATGAGCAACATTTTGAGTAAAAGATCAACTTTTTTGGACAAAGTATAAGAGAATTATGATCAGATATATAAAAAAGGAAAAAATGGGAACAGATGGCAGACACCTCCACTATATCCCCCTACATTAAACCGTGATAAGTTATAATAACTTAATTGGACCATCACACAATATTATATTATTGGCTTATAAATAGTGAAAAACACTATGAGTACATAATATGTGCTGAATTCATCCTTAAGTAGAAAATAACAACATTCCAGTATAATAGTTACTTTAGTAAATAATTATGATGGTGACAAGTAATGACTAAAAATGGAGTGAATATACAACTAGCATATCTGTGATAA
Source organism: Diacarnus erythraeanus (assembly GCA_964016965.1). Classification (NCBI taxonomy): domain Eukaryota; kingdom Metazoa; phylum Porifera; class Demospongiae; order Poecilosclerida; family Podospongiidae; genus Diacarnus; species Diacarnus erythraeanus. The sequence continues at coordinate 5,187,538 of OZ024673.1, read as the reverse complement.
AGATAAATTAACACTTACATCATTTTCCATTGAAATATTTGGAGTTCCACTAAATCCACGTAATAGCAGTTTCTAATTAACAAAAGAGGAGATTTTATTATAGCATTATACCTTCTAAGTTCTGCATTACATTTATAGGTAGAATAATTGAGGATGACATTTGGCAACTTAGGATGATGTATATTGTCTCTTATAACTGTTTAATAAACACATCTTATCAAAAGGGCAATAATGTTAGCCATTATTCTCTGTGCAGAGTAAATAATTAACAGCTTAAGGTTATTAGTTACAATATAAGTCAAAAAAGTGTGCAAGTAAATGTACTTCCTTTACAACCCAGGCGTGTAGGAAGGTATTTGAAGGTGGGGCGGCCCATCACATCAGTGCAAAATTTTCCTAGAGCTAGGGGGCCTGGGGGCATGTCCTCAGGAAAATTTTGAAATATGGCCCTAGTCTGCTGTTATTCTAGGTGTCCAAAATGTCTGATTTTCTGATTTGTAGAGAGATGAGTATATACCCTATTAAATTTTCCCTAGATATCAAACCAATCTACTACATCATTATGTAATAATATAATTAAAGAGGATAATCAGTTTGTATAAATTTTCTAAAGATTTACTGTCATGGTGTGCTTTTCATGTGCATACTTCCAAGACAGCATTTCAGACTAGTAGTAAGTAAAGTAATTACTACTTTAATACCAATTCCTCATGTGTTATAAATTTTTGATGATTATCAAATTTTCTACAAACTAGAAAAACCTTTATCTATAAAAGCACTATCAGAATTTGAAGACCACTGAAGCTTCTTTTCTCTGTGAGCTTTCATGCAAACATAGTACAAAACACTGCCATTGTCTTATAATGAAGCCATGACCATCTATTGAACTAAGAAGGTTGAAAGGATAACAAATTGAATCAACTAGTATAATATTATTGCAGAGGTGATCATTAGAAAATTTAGAGAAAAAGTGCATGGCCGCCCCAGACGCCCCCCTTCCTACGCCTATGCAACCTCCTAAATAACAACTTGAATGATAGTTGATCTAATATGACAAGCAAATTTTATAACTTCATATACCTTAGAAGAAACAGCAGCAGTTAAATGGAGCTGATATTCTAAAGTACACTTGTACACACCAGCATCATTTGGTAACATCTGAATTGTGACAAGTTGAAATTGATTCTTCAAAGTACCATGTGCAGGCTTAACTGTGAAAATCCTAACAATTATAATACAAGTATACACTGTCAATTTATTTTTATACCTATAGTAGATTACTGGATACTAAGTATCCTGTTATATACCTAATTTATGGCACTTTATCAGAGAGTTTGGTAACACTTTCTATGTAGTGAAAAGATTATAATTTTGCATAATAATCATTCTTTCTTTCATTCTTTCTTTTCCATGGAGGGCAAGTTCAATAATGGCTGGAATGACAACCACAGGCTTTCTCTAGTTTGTATCCTTCTTTCCATTGCAACCCTCTACCCTTCATGAAATATTTTCCCTCTTACTTGTTGAATTTAATTGACTGAAAGTCAGACAACTATAAGAGTCCCAAATTAATACCAGCCAAATACAATAACATAGATAAGGTAGTCTATTAGATTTTAATTATACCTAGTGCTCACTCATGATAAGTTAGAAAGACTTCACATAAAAGATCCTATATGGCTACAATAGGTACTTAACTACTACATCCAGCTAATGACCATTCTGAATTATTTAATATGGTAGTGCTTTAGTCTACTACTGTGGCTTAAGATTATAACTATTTGTGTTAGCTATCATTAATTAGTAAGAGGAAAGTACACACTATCATACTAGACTATACTTATAATTACTTGTCATCATCTTCAGGGATATCATACTCTACAGGTTCATTTCCGGGATTGCTAATAACAACTGTTTGATAAGTTGGTTGACCAGCAACAGTAGGAGGAAATATGACATCAGTAGTATCACATAATAACCTATGAGGGAAAGAATAGTACATAGCTACTTGCTAAATCTGATACACACATCAAAATTTATTTCTAGGCGACAAGAAGCCACAAAGATACAAGAATACATAATAAGAAAAGAGATATTATTTAGAGGGTAGGATCCAAAGCAGCCAGTGACAATAGGCCATGGTAAGGGGGGAGGAAGTAGAAGGCAATTTATAACTTAGGCCCCACCTGTTCCTGTCAGGCAGGTGTCAACACAGTGGTATAGATGAATTTTAGAAGTTGAGAAAGTCTCATTATCAGGGATATGTACCACTAACACATCACATATTCAAGTTTTACAGCTTAATATAAGTAACTTCACATACTCAGGCAAGAGATTTCCAAAATTCCTAGCAAATGTATGACCTGATAACTGTACAGTGAGACACCATGGAGGACAGACTGTGAGTGGATTAACACGAGAAGAATCGATAAGATCCTACACACACACATAAAAATATTATTATAATGTACAATTTCAGAGTTCTAATCTAGTTAGTATCATTCCTATTGCATGCAACATGCATAAACAGTTCATGTATGTACAATGAGTTCTAATCTAGTGAGTATCATTCCTATTGCATGCAACATGCATAAACAGTTCATGCATGTACAATGTAAGAATTTGACAAATATATTATAATTATGTGATTATAGTGTTTACCTTTTTATGCCTGTTATGCTGTTTGCTACTATATCAAGGTTTTATAATGGATGTCACAATAATTATACTATGTGCAACTGATACCTACAGTAGTAATACAATTGGGAGTGAGCAGAAAAAGAGTCCATAGTAGGGAGTTGAATTAGAGATTATTATCATCTGTACACATCTCTTATTGATTGTGATGACCCTTTCCAAAAATAGTCACCCCACAATTCTATGTATTCATTACATTTACATGTTTCTTGGGCTCAGCTACACATAGACATGAAAATGGGGGGGAGAGGGACATGACCATTCCAACCAAATCAATAAATCAATGATGGCATCATGTACTGTTGCTGCACTAGTATAATAATAGTAGGCTTCATGTACAGTAGCTTAGAATGGTATTGTATGTTTGCCACTCAGATCCAATCAAGAATAAACCACTATATGACTCTCTACACACAAAGATAGAGCATCCACTTTTGATATGAATTACTTTCAAGTTTAGGCCACTTTAACTGGCTCTAAATTCAGCCTCTAGTTCTGTTAAAAAAATTGATGACTGCCTGTAGTCATTGATATACACACCCCTGTCACACCCATTTCAATAAAACTATACAGTTAACAATAATTATTATGGGATAAGTTAAACAGTCAAATTGTTTCCAGTAAAGGACCTTCCATGATCATGCAATGTTAATATTCAATTGGCTCCTTGATCAAGTTTTAATCCTCCTCATGGTCAAACATAGCCTTCAAAATCATCATCGCTATCACATTAAATCATAGGCAGCACTTCATCAATATCATACCCAGCCATGTTTACTACCTTCTACACAAGTATGTTATTTAAAAAATTCACACTAATGGGAATAGCCTTACGAATGCCACTAAGCTGTAGGGGAGTCCTTACTACTGACTAATTCACTGATCTAAGAAATTGCTCCTAATGATACACGATTCTAAGTTAAGTGTTTAGAACAGCTGTCATTACAATTAGCTGACTTACATTTTTACCTGTCAGCATGTTACCTGAATGTGCAATGCATGTAACCAAAAGTTATGTTATCCATGAAATATTATAATAATTATTGGCAGTTCACACACATCACTCAAAAAAAATTCTTCTTGTTGGAGGCTGTAGAAACATTACTATCTACAGTATTCTCATGTAACAGGCATAACATGTACTACTTTTCCAGTGGGTATAATTATAATTATTCTTAACTTTAACCTTATAGAAGACATAGCACTCTATTTCTCTGCTATAAATTTGGTTGGATTTATCCTGCACAGAAAAACATAGTATGCCAATAAATGAGTATCCAGTACTGTCCGTGATAAATTCTACATAAAAAGAAGGTCCATTGTATTATATAGTATTCTACTTAATTTTAAACAACATATACATAGTTCCAAATATAAACATAAGAGCATAAGAAGCACAAGACTGATGAAATAATTAGTGCATTAGCACTCTCCCACTAGTAGAGATAACCAGATCCCACTCATAGCACAATACAAAAATTAACCTTACTTAACCTTAAATTCCTCTTCCAAATTAATTTCTAGCTGCTAAATACTTATAGTTACTTATTAATGTTTAACTGTTTCAAAGCAAAACTCCTTAGAAGCTACACAATAGTACCAGAAGTTGCATTATTATTATTATTATTATTATTATTATTATTATTATTATTATTATTATTATAATTATTATAGTAGCTTTGGTTATTTACTATGTAAAACATAGAGAGGCATTTCAATAAGGCCTTTCTGGAGCCACATAATATGTAGTAGCAAGAACATATATCTGACATTCTACTAGTTTATTCAGGAATGCACTATGGTATTGGCTCAATCTTTACATAAAATACTCATAGTTGCTGGTGTCTTAAGTTAAATTTTAGCCAATGAGAATTATGAAAACATTTCAGCAATAATTATGTAAGCAGCATGTAGTGCTTATCTAAATGTTGTATCCTAACCTAAAATAAACAGGCCCTCATATTCTATGCACTGTTAACCAGATCAGATTAGCTATTATTAAAGTTATGAGCCCCATTCATTTATCTCCAACTGTAGTCTCTCTGGGCAAACTGTAGCCACAGTGTTTGATAACAGAAATACAGTAACTACCTAAATTTTTCCTAATAACTAAAAAGTAAATGCCTTGCTTAAGTGTAATAATAATATTAACTACCATATTTCCATACCCAACCACTATATAATTACTTGCATTAATTTGTACATACTGGCTTGAAATATAGTGTGAAAGAAGCAGATTTCCTTGGCATAATGATTCTTTGGACCGGAAGGACAACAAATCTTTTTAAATTTGCTGCAAAATAATTATATCAAAATAGATAATCACATTTATCAATTCTTCGTTGTTCACAAAATGGACAGAATTATAAGGAATTCTGTAATGAAATGAAGGACCAGTCTTGAATTTTTTATTAGTCTCATTGTAGAGAACATTTGAGGGAAGTACTGTCAGGCAACATTTGTGAAAGGGGAGTTAAAAAAACAGAAAAATTGGCCACTTTTGATTCATCACACCCCTTTGTGTTGTCAGACTGTATGTAAACTACATGTTCTTGTCACCATATTTATTACTTCACTCCATGCTGCTCTTTGCACCTTGTTTGCAATTTAGTGCCAAAATGAGGCCCAGTGAGCCGCCCTGTTTATGGGCCTGACTGCTACCACTACTAGGACTCCAGACATCTATATTCCCTCAATATAACAACTATACTAGCAAGTTTTTCTAAAATATAGTACCAAAATATTAACTTCTTGTGTTAATAATTATTTTAAATGCAGGTTATGAACGAACAGATACACTTAGCTTAAATCAGTATTTTTTATTATTCTGCACCCTTAAAAAGGCCTTAAGATAATAGTATAAAATAAAGAAAATGGCAAACCCATGGAAAAGTGACTTCAGGTATTGAAAAATCAGTGGGTGTTCATATTCTAGGTGATATGTACAAGGAATTATTTTATTGTTCCTGTTGAAGGAAATAATTATAGGCTTGTGAAGTATGGAATGAGTTGACCTTAGCACATTCATGTAAACTGTCATTTTTTATGGATAATGTATACATGTATATATTCAACTTACCAGTCATCCATACACAAGAAACTTCCCCATAAGTATGATTATTTATAGTAACTTCCTATAAATGAAATGTTGATAATCATAGCATCCACATATAAATTTGTGTGCTTAACCCCAGTCCATATACCACAATAGAAACAATTATAAAATATAATAGCTACTTTTTTGACCTAGAACTTAACTTTTTTGTGACCATGGACCAAGACAAGCCTAAAAGTGTAGTTTTAATCAGGTGATGAAAAAACAAAGCTAAACAACCTGGACAAAGATGGAACAACTAGACATACATTATAATACAAGGAAACACCATTCCTTAATTAACTATTTACTCTTCACTGTCACATGATCCTAATAAAGACACTCAGAAACATTGTCAGCTCTTTCAACTATTGCCATGTAATTATATAAAGTACAATTGAAAACAAGGTCAGCTATCAGTGGTTATTATTAGAATTTAATTATACAAGTCCCATGCAAATTTTATTTCATTAATGACCTTGGAATCTGATGAAAAAGAAGGCGAACAGTATCCAAACTTAATTTCATCAACATCAATAGTAATATGTGGCACTGTAGACTAAATATCAAAAATATAATATCCCATAGTGATATACACTTATTACAAGCTCACCAATTCATATTCTGAATGCATATATCTGGAATAGCCAGATGAGTATGGGGTAAATTTCTCAGGTGGAGAGGGAACAAACAATTCAGAAAGTGATGTTGTCTTCAGTGTGCCCTTAGTTTGTTCTGTAGTCAACTTTTCTTCCTTCAGAAATCCTTTGAGTTGCTAAGAATTAAAGGATAATGCAGCCATTTATAAGTAACTGAACCCTATTAATTTATACTGAACATATCTACAGTGTCAATCTACAAAATATCCAGCAAGGAAATTGCAACAGATTTCTTAGACAATCAGTAACAATCATAAATCCATAATATACCAAGATGCTAAAAATAGTTTAAGCTAACTTTGGTAATATTGTGTTATTATTACCTCTGGAGGCATCAGAGTTAAGCCACTTTCAGCATGCTCCAAATATCTCAAGATAACATTTGGCTCCAATAAAGCTAAGCAAAAAAGTGATGTGGTAAATGAAAAATGTGGATATGTGTACTTTATGACAAATTCTACTGTGGCAATAGAGCAAGTGGTTAAGTATAACTTGAATGGACATTTTAACTCTTTTGAGCCAATAATTTGCAGGAAAAAGCATTAGATGGAATTATTTCAACATGTGAGAAAAAAAAAGAAATTGCTTCGTTTCATTGCTTGCTCCCTCCAGGTTAGATCTAGCATGAAGACGCTAGCTAAATCAGCACTAAATAAGCTGTTTGGCATAGTTATATTTTTGCTGTATGTAAATAGCTAGCTTGGCAGGGTTGTTATAGGTGGTGTGCTACTTAAAGTATAAAAGTCTAAACACTTCAAGTTGGCTTGTGATATGGTTCTTAGGTCTTGTTGGCACAGAGTGTACAATACTTGGTGATATCTTCCAAATAAGGCTTGTGTTAGTTGTAATACTGCTATGGGTGGCATCTGATTTTGCTTTTACTATGAAATTACATTACAGAAGTAACATCTTAAATTCATGTTAGTTGCAGTTTCATAGATGGCCATGACCGATCCTTGAATGGCACCACTGCTTCATCAATACTCACTTGGCAGTGAGGATAAATGTTCCTGTATGCAAGTACTGGTTCAATTTTTTGCAACCTACTAAAGTTGGGCTGGCCTTGAGCAGGAAGGAATGTGTTATCAAGAAACTGAGTAATTTCCTCAAATCTGTCTCCAGCTATTCTGTCAATGGAGGAATGGTCCAATAATCTCTAACCTCTAGCAGCCTATTTATTTCCATCAGCCAAAACATGCCCAAATTAGGCCACTACTTTTTTCTGATCCTTTAGTTGTCTGAACTTGTTTAGCATGTCTATTAGTCTCAGTGACTATAGCCTAATCAACTCAGCTGTAAAAAATAAGGTGAAAATTTCAATGGGATAATTATGTATGGTGACTTTGGGTCCAGGTATCCCAGTGAATTCAGATATAGACACTGGGAATGCTGTAGATGACCATAATAAGAGAGAATATCTACATGAAATTTATACAATGTCATGTACATGGTGGCTAATAAAAGTTTGGTGCCAGCTGAACCCAAGGTCAAGTGGGAGAAAGAGAAGGAGACTGGATAAAGGTGTAGTGTTCATACATAAAAAAAAGGAGTTAATTTTGTAGCACTAATGACCTTCATAAAAAGATAAATATTCAGCATCACTGAGCTCAAATTCATCATCATTTTCTCCAGCAATGAATTCATCCAATACATTCTACAACAGTATACAGTGGAAACCTAGCTATATAACCCTGCAAACCTGCTTCCTGCTTTAACCGCTTGAGCCAAAAAGTAAGCCATACAACTAATTAATAGTTCTGCATGGATATATCTGCTTTCATCATTAGCAGTGCAGATATATCCACTATAGCCCTAAAGAGTTGAAGGAATAATTCTCATCGTCAAGAAACTCTTAAAAGTAACAGTATGCTATAGAGACAGTTACTATGGATATAATGTGAATCCTCTAAGTATTACATCAGATGATAGGAAAAGGTTGTTCAGTAAATTAATACTACAATTTAGGAACTAATATCAGTTATGCGCATGCTGTATGGTTGACCATACCCATTTTGCAATATAAAAAAGGCCAAGGAACTTTATCTCTATGCTAGCTACATCCACTGGTAACTTATTTAACCATACCTCAGACACTAAATTACCTGGCTTTTGAGTCTCTGAAAATGCAGTTCCAATGAAGTGGACAAACAATGGTTCCTACAATAATAATAATATGTTTATATTATTATACTACCTTGGTTTAACAAATAATACATCTATCTGGAAACTAGCTAGTAACACAAACTACAGTCTTGCACAGTACTATAACTCAGTACCTGAGAATGATCACTTATTGGCAATTAATAGCTATTATTGTGTATCTATGAATGAAGCAGATAGTAACCAAGTTACATACCGGTACTCTTATACACTGTGATATAAAAACTAATGAATTTCTCGCAATTTAGCTTAAATTTCATGGTTAAAGGACAACTTATTGCTTTAGCAACTTCATTATAATAAAAGACGTGCTTCTATAGCACTATTCTGAGTGGTGGATCTAGGGAGTTGTTACTTGAGGAAAAGGGATATCTTTTTTGGTGAACCACTACTTAAAGCATGGGGAAGTGTTGCTGTCTATTTAAGTAGCTATTTGAGAGTTTAGGACACTATCCACCAGCCCTAACTCATATCTATAGCTACCTATGTTCATAAAATTAATTATTATTTTTATGATTATTATTTTAAAATGGTGGGATAATGGATTCATATATAATAGGATGTCTGGCTTGTGGTATTTTGAATTAATAGTTCTCACTGTGCAGGTGGGAAGGGAAATAGCAACTCGGTTCTGCCTCCTGCTATTTTACTTCCTTCCAACCTGCACAGCTCATGCCATTAATCCCAAATACCACAGCCAACCATATGACATTTCTATATAATTTTCTACATTCATAAAACTTTCTACATACAGTAAAATCTTTTTTGGCATTTAATCTTTGTGTGCTTTCTTAAGAGTATTAGACCTCAGATAATTTAAATTTTCTACTCAGTAATAATGCCCATGTAATAATAATAATTGTAGAATATTTGGCATGCTTATATTTTTATCTTAAGAGTAATGGTATTTATATTTGTAGAGATGATAACGATATATCTAATAATGATTACCTGATTCTGTACAATTAGAGAGATGGTTCTACAGTATGGTATGGGATGTTGCGGCACAAATTTCACAGAAATCTTTACATTGGAAAATGCTTCTAGAGTGCCATTTAAAACATCACAGCAAAAAACACTATCACCAATCTGCAACTAAAAATATACAACCAAGAACAATGAACTAACAAGTATTAGCTATCATACATTTTATTTGACTTGGTTCCTACATAAATCAAGAATCAGATTATACATTACCTAGATAAGCTATAGTCATTACATTATCCCCAGTGATCTTAATACTTGTTGAAAGGCTATAACTTTTTTGTTGTTGTCGTTGTAGTTTTTGTTTTTTGTTGTTGAATATCAAACATTCCTATGAGTTCTGCCAATAATAAGTCTACACACAAAGTATTTATAACTACAACAAAGATAAAATGTCCTCTGAGAGCATAGGGAGACTAATTCTTTGTTTTACCTGGTCCATGGAGAAGAAAACATTGCACAGTATATGTGATAGTCTAATAATATTGTAATATTGGTATTAGAATTACAGTGACACATTGAGTTTAAAAGGATGATTGTTTTGACAATGATCCTTAACTTGGAAGAGAACCAACAAGAAATTTTGTCTGCTATTGGATATAAATTCATTTTAATTTATAGTCCAAAAGTTTTTAACCATAATTTTGCTATTTCAATGTACTTTATCCATGGTTATGGCATAAATAAGTCCAGAGTAATACTTAGATAAGAATAATTCTAGCAGTTTTTATAGCTAAAAACAATCTTGATACTGAAGAATATTAATTAAAACATACCTGAAAAATAGCAGGAACATCAGATTGATTAGTGATGTGCACTGTTCCAGATGACATTTTACCACATTCTACTTTGCCAAAATCAACAATAGAATTTTCATTTAGAATAGATACTCTAGGACCTGAATGCAAAAGCCATATTAATGAAGTACATAACACATATACATGTATATCATGGTACTACTTAGAGTGTAATAATATGTTTGATATGAGTTAAAAAAAATATAGCTACATCATAATATGCATTTTGCTGTGCACTATGTGCAGGATAATTTATCCACTAATTCTAGTTGCTCTAAGACCCTCCAATCTTATTATTGGCAGATAATTATGATTATACTCTAAATACATACATGCATAAATAAATGAACAGCGCAACATTCAAATAATTTGTCAGCCAAAAACCATGTAAGAATTCCCACTACATAATTCATATTCAGCTGTTCATTGACCAAAGTCTACTATTTATTTTAAAAAGGTGCTTCAACTACATAATAATGGAGACTAAAACTAGCTCCATACTAGAAGGTTGGTAGAGAAAAAATTTACCAGAATATGTTTGCATAATTATGTAGTAGATTTGGTACTATCTCAAATGCCTTGAACTCTATTTAGTAATACAATGGCAATAGAGTGAATATAGGTGATCTAATAATTAATTCTAAGCCTTGTTAACCATGCATTCTCATAGCCATTTCAAAAAAGTAAGAGTTCACCAACTTGCTATTTCAAACCTATCTGTGTATTGCACCTTTAGACTGGCCAACGCATTTAATTTGTGTAGATCCCAAACCACCATCAGCTCGGACAATGAAGTAGCCAACATCCTTGAAATCATTAAAAACCTTTGGAGCATAAATCAATTTCACTTTGGTTGAGGTAAATGGTTGTATATTTTTCTTATAGTCAGCACAGAAATATACAGTTACAGTCTCATTTATCCTTGCAGGTGAGTACACAGAGAACATACATGACACCTAATGCAAAAACATTCATGTAAAGAGATATTATGTGCAATATAATACTATTGCTTAGAATTGATTATTGAACTTGATTAAAACCCTCTCCTTGAGGTTCTTACAGGGCAGTTTGAGACCACTGAGACAACCCAAAACCTTCCATTTTTACAGAGTGTGAGGAAACACTTTCCATTTAGGTAGTACATAACTAAAATGATAAATTAATAGTTATTTTTGACCTGACATCATAGCAATGCACAAATAAAAATTAATACATTGGAAGATATGGGTGGGGCTCATAGAACATTTACTGCCTCTGACTGAAGTGATCACAGAAGTTATAACTATCTGAATATGAGCATTGAACTCAAGAGTAAAAACCCATAAACAAAAAAAAATTACTCTCATAGTATCCAGAGATGGAAATTTTTACTGGCAAATTATCAGAAAAAAGTAACTTACAGGAGATGGATTGAAAACTGATATCCATTTTTCACTAGAACATCCAATGTCGATGAACCCAAAATCTATAACAATCTCCTTGACAACTTTCTTATCACCTTCATTGTAATTAACATGAATGTCCAAATGTTCCTTTTCATCTTTCATAGCTGTCACTGTATCATTTTCTGATGCTTTTGAGAATTGTTGTACTATTACATGAGGATATTTGCCAACACCTTCTAGTTTCATCTCTTTTGTATGCTCTACTACAGATTCTTCAGTAGTATTAGGCTGTCTTTTTTCACTAAAGGAACATGTTGCAAATGTAGTATATACTTTAGCAATGCTAGGAGAAAAAGTAGCATTTAGTCTGCTAGTTTCTCTTGGTGCCAATAGTCCAGACTTAGGAATAATGTTAAAATTTTGAGGCACTTTCCAATTAAAGAATGCTGGTATATTCCTATATAGTAACAGAAAATGAGATATGAAATAATACACATGAATGTACACTTGGTAAAGTATTTTGTAACATCATGTGGTTACAACCCTACATATACAGTGTCTTCCCTACATAGGAATTGAGAGCCTCCCTTTGCCAGGGTAAAGACACTAACAATTGTTATAGGATCTAACAATAGAGGTATTATGAGTGTGTCCATTTGGAAAAGATTAAATTACATAAGTAAGAGACATAAATGTACACACACAGTAGATTTATTCCCAGACATGTTGAAATGGCAGTATGAAAGATGGTTGAATGGTGAAAAATTTTGTCCTGATGACCATGTACTATTTTGCTTCACTGTATACATTATACTAACAATTTCATGATCAGATACTATAAGCTAACATGAAAAATTGTTGAAAGAGTGAAAAGTGAAAATAGGGAATTTCACTAAACTTAATATTACTGTACTCCATAGTGTGGATCACTATAGTTCTAGCAGCTTCATGTGCAGCTATCTATTTGGAAAAAGAGTATTACATTGTATATATGAGTAATCTGATTATAGAAATCCTGTGAATTTTACACATGCATGACATCATAATGCATCAATAAAAGGGTGTGGCTTTATTAATATCCATGAGAGCATCCTGTTTGAATTCTTAGCTAGGAGAAACAATGCATAGGTATATGTGAACTACCGTATATACATATCTACTACAGCACTTCAATAGACCTGACAATAACAATAGCCATAGTGAATCACATAACATCTAAAGGCAGCAAATTATTTGTAGAGCTATCAGTACAACTTACCCTACATTAGATATCTCGAAACTAACATTGATACTACTTTTGACTGCACACATTCCAAAATTAAGATGTTCAGTTAACTTTAGTTTAGGGCGTGGTAATACTGCTTTAATTGGAATTTTGATCAGCTTTCCATCACCAGTCTCAAATTCAACATATCCTTCACATGGATTCTAATTAAAATTCACCATAATGAAGTATACATCATAAGGCAGGTTCTGGAGTAAGCCAAGTGCATACTAAAGTATATAAAGCTAAAGAGTACACATGCAGACTTAAATGCAAGCACTTTGATCTTTAGTGATTCATTCCTACACTTAAATATTACTTCTATAAATCTGTTTTATAAAAGACATATACTCAGGATAGCATTATACAGTTATGTGAATATTATATCAAGTACCTTTTCCCAAGGTCGAAAAATTATGGGTAAAGTGAAGCAAGTCCCAGCACAGAGGGTTAGAGACTGATGACTGACAGGACTAGTGAATAGATTGCTCGAAAGTCTATACAAATAAATATAAGTTTATAATTATGATAAACCCTGTTCAGCCGTTACAAGCATCCTAATATTATTCCTCAGTTTTGTTCATGAATTTAAAAAGATTCTTATTGAGAATATTTGCAACAAGTCTCAACGATTATGTGAACCTAATTTCATTTATATCAAAAACTACCGTAATTCAGGATTTTTTCGTTGCTAAAAATTTTCGTGGCCAGCAATTTTCATTGTTGGACTCCACCCACGAAATTAATTTTATAGCAGGCATTAAAAAGAATACGCACCACGCTATGGATGGATATGAGAGAGTTTTATGTATTCGAGGCTACCATGTTTACCAGGCTATCTGGACAGCAGCAATTGGAGAAGTTCTTCCCTGTGTGAGAGAGCTTACAAACATTGAAGATAGGTATGCTGTAGCAGTCCAAAGAAATGGAATAACCGTTGGGCATCTTCCTAAGAAAGTGTCTAGAATTTGTTCACTATTTTTAAGAAGAGGAGGCTACATACACTGTACAGCAGTAGCGTCGTGAGAGGGGTGCAAATGGGTTCATTTGCACCCAGAATAACTTAACTTGCACCCATAACACTTACTTGCATCCCTGCAGAGTAGCTCAGTCTTTAGCTACCAGCTAAAAAGCATTATTTAACTCCAGGCCATAGAACTGTGGCTACACACTAGAACTTGCGGCTGCTGCAGCACAGCAGTCATTATGATCATACAAACAAAGGTTCAAAGTTCACTGAGGTAATAAGTATTATTATTATTATAGAGATTTATAGTAGAGAATAAGAATAAGTATTATGCATGCAACTATAGCTTGCACCCAGTATTCAAAGTGGCTAGAGACGCCACTGCTGTACAGTTAGTGGTAACAGGAGATACTCTGAAGATTTACCACAAGGAGGCTTAGAAATACCATGTTGTGTGACATTCAAAGCTAAGCCTAAAGAAATAAACAAACTCAAACAAGTATTTAAGCGTCAGAAGCATGATCCTTGAATCATCATTATAAAATATTATTCAATATTCATTTTAGCTAGCTCTAGCTAAGAGCTCTCCAAGGCTTCATCACCAGAGTCACTCTCTGAATCAGTGAGCTCATCAGAAGACAATGGTGCTTCATCTTCTGGTTCTTTGCCATCCAGAACATCAGTAATTCCAGAACGAATGAAACCACTAGTGATAAACTGAGGATTATTGCTGATGTACTCAGACATTTCAACAAGCCATTTTGCTCCTAGTTCCTTCAATATTGGCAATCTTAGGTCAACAGGCTGAAGACTTTCAACTTCACTATCCTCATCAAGCTGCTGTATTATTTGGTCTGCATACCACTGTTCAAACTTCTTCTTAATAAATTCCTTTGCTGGTTTGTTCACTGTTAAATCCATAGGCTGTAAAAGATCTGTAGTATTTGGGGGTAGGAGGCACACATGAATATCATTAGCATCAAGTAGCTGGTTCACAGATGGCGTTATTTGCCCCTTAAAATTGTCCATAATTACAACAGCTGGTGTTTCCTTGTCCTCAAAATCCTGTCTTATTCGCTCCACATAAGGTACAATGATATTGTTGATATACTATAACATTGTTTTTTCAGTGGACCAATGTTTTGGAGATTGTGTGATGTCCCACCCTGAAGGAAACTTGTAATGAGGTTGACACCGAGCAGTTTTACCTTTGTAAATTAATTGTATTGGTAAAAAATCACCCATTAAACTTCCACAGAAAACAGCTGTTATCTGTCTTTTATCACTAATCCCGATCATTTCAACTCTCCTGGCCCCTTGCCTGTTCATTGTCCATGGTGAACAAGGAACAATCTTTATACCAGTTTGATCCCAGTTTAGGACAAGCTCAGGTGGGATCTCCTCCATTGCTACTATAGAGGCAACATCATTAAGAAAAGATTTCTTAACCTGCTCAAAATCGCTAATTGTATATTTACTCTTGGCTGTAGTTGCCTTACGTTTTACAAACTTCATTCGCTGCAAAAGAGCATAAGCCCATGGCTTATTGAGGCATACAAGTCCACCAAATTCATTCAGTTTTGTTTTGTCATATTTTAATAGTAACCCTCTAGCTGCTGCCACTGCTATCCTAGCAGTAACTGTTCCTCCTGCTTCTCTAACTTTCTGCAAGTAAAGTTGTACTTTTGTGTCCAAAGCTTCTCCTAACAAGAGTGGTCTGCCACGTTTCTTGGGGGGGAGAATGGTTATGTCCTCTACATCATCTGTTCTTTTCCTTTTAACCTCCATTAAGTAGCTATCACGAATGGACCTAACAGTGGTCTCGCTCACCTTCTTATTCAGCTGATGTGAAAAGTAACGGGATGCTGCAGCCACTCCATGATAGCTGGAATATTTTCCAATCTCAGCACGAAGTTTCTCACTATACTTGTTGTACTTTCCACGTTTGCCTTTGTCTTTGGCACACTCACTCACTTCTTGATTGGCTTGAGTTATTGCCGCACTCGAAATGGAGGATAGTGGACCTCTAGGATCAGGAAGCCCATCCTTTGGCTGTAGATACCTCCTCAGAGCCATGATTCACTAGATCGATCTATGCAGCTAGAAAATAGCTAGCTCTACAGACCACATGGCCACTCGCGTGCTGTACTAAAATTTTTTCGTTTAAAAAAATTTTCATTGAAAAATATTTCGTTGTTGGGGAAGTCCCACGAAAATTAATTAGAGACGAAAATTTCTGAATTACGGTACATGTATTAGCTTTACTTTGCAATGTGTTATTAGTTTACCATGTAACGTAAGTTCTTTGTCACCCAAAAAAAAAAGCAGATTGTATACATATAGCTACATTACTAACAATACTTTCCTTAGTTTCTTCCACATTTACTACACAAAGAACAAGTAGTCTATTCTATGGAATCTCTAGTATATACCTGCCACGAATCTGTTAACAAGCATAGCCATCACCATATCAAATCATACCACTGTGACTAGTAATGTATAATTTAGCATGGTGATAGAATTAATGAATTGAGCATGATCTGAAGATCTATAGCAATTGACACTGGTTACATTGAGAGGAAGGCTGGTCATAAAAGTACCAACTACTTCAGATATACTTATCCCCAGAAACTTGGTTAAATACTATAATGCAGTTCTCTGAAAGAGCTTTTTAATGGCAAAGACTAAGATGGCAAACACTGCCATTGATAATAATTCAAAGTGTGTTCATCCTATCCTCCTAATATTTGATGTGTGTCTAAAGAATGATGAAGCAATAATCAATCATAACGTACACTTATGTTGATAAGCTTATATAATACCCACATAATTTCATTCAACAGTTCCAGGAATTAATGTACACATACCAAATATTAGGGGAGTTTCAGTGTGAAAAAAATATTTTCGACATGGGGGGACCTGAACATACCATTAGAAAGCTAGTTTCTGTGGCTGAGCAATACCTCTATTAAGGTAAAAAAAAAATTAATGGTCAATCGCCCTTCAATTAAAATAAATATAAGAAAATTTTTACTCTCCTGTGATGTTGTGGATGCTGATAAATAGTGTAAATTATATTCATAATCACAAGTATAATAGGAAAAGCAGGGAAATGACAGTTGTATCCCAGACTGATTGTCAGAAAATTGTGATCCAAGGGTTTAATGACATTTTCTGGTATGATGTAACCTAACCCCTTTGACTTCGAGGGTCTGCTGTTGCTTATAATATTATAAACTTGTGGTCTTGCAACTGTAGATACAACCTAGTAAATAACCATCTTTCACAGTGCATTCATCTCCATTGGCAAATTTTAACTCATAAAAATTCTGAATATGCCAAAAGTTGGAGATATCATAATATCTTTACTCAGAGGCACAAGAATGCAAATGACTTCAGATCCTATCCTCACGTATTACAGAAGTCAATGCCATTACTACAGAGGAATGAAGTTAGATACATTTATACCTCTCTACTTACCATAGCACATTAGTTATGTTATGTGAGATCAAGATACCAAAATGTCATTTGTCAAGGATGGAAGTTCACAAATATAGCTAGCTACACACCTTTATAAGAAACAAATAGTTGCATCCTCCCACCAATTCTTCCCTTGTCTAGTCACCCACCTTAACTTGAGCTAGCATAAAACTCACTTGAAATTAAGCTTCTGAGTA
The DNA here is from genome assembly GCA_964016965.1 of Diacarnus erythraeanus. Lineage (NCBI taxonomy): Eukaryota > Metazoa > Porifera > Demospongiae > Poecilosclerida > Podospongiidae > Diacarnus > Diacarnus erythraeanus. The sequence goes on along the minus strand of OZ024673.1, from coordinate 5,169,854 downwards.
GTAAGCTTGATATTTTTAAATATTAAAGGCAGTGTGTACTCTCCACCTGGTTCCCAGCCATGATAAGTGAGTTCTTTGGGAAATTCAAGCCCTCCCACCACAAACTTAGATTTTCTGCACGATTTACTAACTGCAGCTACAGATGACATTATAGCTGGCGGGAATCGGTTACTCTCTCAGTCAGAAGTCTAAAACCAAGGGTTCCTTACCCTTGTTGTCATAGCAACACTAAAAAAAACTGGACCGCCAATGGAGGTGTGGCCTACGAGACTGATTTAACCTCTAGCTAAGTGCAATCATGGAGTCGATGTGAATTCGTTCTACTCTATCTAATTATGTAGGTAAGATAGTATGTGACAGCTGTAACTCTAGTTAGGTACTAAAGTATGCCGTAAGGCTGCCAATTTTTTTTCTGGCAGTGTAGTTGGCCAGCAATGACAGAGATCAGAATACAGTGCATGCTATATCCGATAATAATTAGGCTTATTAATTTTAGCTATGTAGTGTTGTGGAACAGACTCTTTTTCTCTCCTTGAGAAAGGATGGTCACTATTCCAATAGTATATAAGGAATAGTGCTTTTGGGCTTTAATAAGAGTACAATTTATTTGTGTACTGTGGTTTTAGTTTTCATCATTATTCTAATCCATACCAAATTAATTTATTTTGAGACTATCCAAGTACATTTATGTTTGTAGTCCTCATTTTGTCAGGTAACTGGCTAGATATAGCTATAACATTTCACCTTGAATTCATGTACAAGACAGCCTTTAGCTAAACCAAGTATTGTCAACAAATATGTTCCTGGTGTGTGTACTTTAAAGAAGCTTGGAGAGAAGAAACAGCATCAAGAGCTTATGTTGAAAGCAGCTGTGACTTTATTATTAATTTTGTGTTGGACACTAGAAGGCATTTATAGTGAGAGAGGTGGATTCAATAGTACTTTCTTGAATCGACAAATTACTTTTCGTTTTGCCAGAGGTACTTACACAAATAAAATCCAAAGATAGAATGAGAGCAATGCTAAAGTTCAATAAGAAGAAAAACAATCCTATGAGTAATTCAAACTAAGTCATATCACAGTGTGTTTATCTCAAAAAAGAAACCTATTAGAAAGTGGTTTTATGTGTAGCTGTACTTAATCGGTCTTAATGTGCACATTAACAGCAGGATGATATCACATGGACACATTGCACAGTTACAATTTTATCTATTGTAGTCTCATCAGTGAAACTTAAACTTTATCATAGACACTTTCAAGTATTGTAAATTTTGGTCCAGAAAGTCCTGTAACATGTTCTACATGTATTCTCACATTATCAAGTCATTTTGGTCTCTCAGCTGTTACTTCCCCCTCATACCACTATCCTCTTTTAGTATAAATTAGACATGCTCACTTTTTAGCCTACCACCTACACATAGTTACAACCAGGTCCAGGTGTGACCTTAATATCACAAGAAATTAGCAGTACCATTCCCCCAAAAGAATGCCTATATAAATCATTATAGGCCTAATGTATGCTGGTGCATGCAACAACCATAGATAAAATTCATTATCTCAATAATCTTTTCTTGGCTTCTTTACAACATTGGATGGTTGTTTACAGAATGCATGTTTTCCCTTACTCTTGCATAATATGGGCAATACTATTGTATGCACTGAGAAAAACTGTCCTTCATACAGTCCAGTTGTTTCAAAGTCTGTGAGGGTAGATTGTTATAGCTAAGGTCAGGTGTGTTATTACTTGGGGTGAATGTGGAAATGTGTGTATTTATGCACAAAACCAATAATACTGCTAATTGTAAGGCAGTGAGAGAAGCAAAATCTATACTTGTGTTGCTTCATTGATTCCAGAGTCTTCACTTTTCTATGAGACTAATATGGAAATCACTTTTTGAAATGCAATACTACAAATCTACGCTTGTGAGCTTTCCTGATGTTAAACTGTGGAATGGAATCTATAATGGTATAGAATGGGATCTGAAATTGTGTGGAATGGGCTGGTTGATATTGTTGATAAAATAAACTTTTAGTTTTTTTTAGGATTCATTAGTAAAAGTAATTGAATGGGTGTTCACAACAGTAATAAGCAGGATTCTTGTACTCTCTTAGTTGAGAGGTTTCAATCCATGCACATTAAGTAGTATATGTTGAGAATGATCTTGAACTTTTGTTTAGCCTGATTTTTACCACTAGAAACTATGTAGCTTTTCAAAAGATCTTGAAGAATCATCCTGTCCAATAGTAAGCCGTGTATTAGAGAGGACAGCATCATGAAGGGCCTCACCTAATTCAGGATTTTTGCTGATAAATTACAACCATTCAATAGTAAGCTTTGCATTAGAGAAGACAAGGACCTCACCTAATCATGATTTTTGTTGATTCATTTAGTGTATTTTTCTTTCAAACTAGTTATTCAGATTCTGAAGGCATCAAAGAATATGAGTGTCACTTTTCCAAGGAGGGGTGCAAGTACAAATGAGCGTGTAATCCTTGAATTAGGCAGAGTTTAGCTACTTTAGTGGAACCAAATTTAACTGAAATAGTTTGAACTTCAATTGCTTACTATCATTAGGGGCTTGCTGACAATGGTATGTTATAATGAAATCCTGTTGTCGGTTGAGTAATTTAATCCTTGTCTTTACATTCTGAAGTTATAGAGGACACTGTTTATCTGTCAAATGATTCAAGTCAGATTTATTTGGTCCGATAATCTTTCACTTTGATTTGTTTTTGGCAACAGATATTATCTTCCCTCTTGAGGCTTTACTTTTGTCATCATAATTATGTATACACATGGTCAGTGCTGATGCTTGTCACTCTCTTTGTACAAACATCCCAATTGTATAACTCTGTCTTATCTTGTAGAACATTAGTAAATTCTCACGCCATCTTGTGGAAGTATTTTAAGCTGTCTACTATACATTCATGCCCATCATTTGACCCTCTTAATTTATGTGCACATTTTCATTGTAGAGTATTCCCAATGACTCATCATTTGACCCTCTTAATTTATGTGCACATTTTCATTGTAGAGTATTCCCAATGGCTCAGGCAAAGATAGAAACACCATTTGATGATGTTAGTTACTTTGCAGAAGGAAGCATTGATCAGGAAAAAGTTAGTGTTGCTACATGGTCTCCTCCATTTGATAACGACAGAATAAACATGATGGAGATTCCGTAAGTATTTTATGGTCAAGTTGTGTTAAGAGTATGATCTTTCTGGGCATGTATTTGTCTTATAAATTTAACTAAAAATTTTTTAGCAGTGAGACAAAAAATAAAAAGAAAAAGTCACCTGTCTATGACAAGAACTAGACGTTAATTTTGTGGTAATAAGATTAAGTGCGTGGATATGTTCCACTCTTTCTAGAAATTTGGCCAATCTATAGACAATGTATAAATTCACAGATTGGGTGCCAATCTATAGATTGTGGAGGTGATTGGAGTTGTTTAATGGAAATCTTTCTTTGTCAACTGAAGGATGGATAAATTCACCTACAATACCTTTACATTAAGCAGCCAAGCTCTCCAATTCACAAATGAATTTCATGGTGAAAGTTAGGGAAAAAGTTGCCGTTCCCTAGATGGGACAGCTCAGCTATGTGGAAGCATGGACCAAAAGCAAACTGTGTCAAAGTTAAAGTATTCTGCTCATGCAGACTTCCTAGTCACAAACTTTAAAACAAATATTGATTGTGCAGTTATATAGAATTCTTAACATAACCATGTATTGCACAATCTATAGATGGAATACCAATCTGTGAATAGAGTTCCTGTAGTTTCATTAGTGCCTATTAATTACCAGAAGGCATTGATATCTTGCATGTATGGCTGGCTATATGCTGAGTGGTTTGGTGGAGGGGCATGGCCAGTGCCTGTAGCCATTGATTGCAAACTAACCCTGAGCTGATTATTCCCAGGCCCTAAGCAATGGTAACTCTCACCCTAAAGTAATTCCTAGCCATAAGGTTAACTCTAGTGGCCTATTTTTGGCATCAGATTACCCAAGTTGACCATTGGAAGCTGTTTATAAATTACCTTGCCAGGGTCCATTTTTACTCCTGTCTTCCCCCAAATAAGCAATAAAGTCTTTGTAATACCTATGACCACATGGCAAGTCATGGTACATGAGAATAGCAGGCCAGTTCTTCCCTTGGTATTCTGATATATGCCTGGAATGCTGCACTGCTCCATCTCTCAAGAGGCTGGATGACAGAATCCTCCATGCTAGCCACCATTGCAGCTTCAATCTTGAAGCTGTGCCATGTGAAACAGTCATACTACCTGCAAGTTGTGTTACGTTTACAGGAGTCAAGAGAGTTCAGAGTTCAACTTCATTGCTTCATCAAAGACAAGGATCCAAAGGACACATTCATAATGCCCATACTTAGAAAATTTGTCTGCTTATTACTAAGAGCATTCTTGTCAGGTGAGGTCCTACTGGATAAATGAGGACATGAAAGCAGTTGATCATGTGATGCTATGGGTAGCTACCTTGTGTTTCCAAAGTTTATTCAGAGCTTTGGGGAGCTCACTGTGCCGACTGTGCAGAGGTTTGATCCTGCAGTGCATCTCGCTTGGGGAGATGTGGAAGTAGGTAGCCACGTAAAGCTTCCACTATGAAGGTCCACCTACAGCATTTGAAAACAGATCAGCTGGGTCGAGGGGTTGACGTATTTGTGTGTTGCACAGGGAGCATCATATGTCTCAGTTGTGCAATATGTCACGTTCACATTCAAGATGCTTCTTCCAGTTTGAAGATCAATCCCCACTCACTAAGCCAAAGTTTGTGGCATGTGCCTAAGTATGCTGAGATGATGCCAAATATGAAGCAAAATAACACAGTAGTGGTTCTGATACAGAATATAATTACATAAAACTTCTTCAGTACTGACTGGCATGTTCTTTAAATAGACTACGCTATTCCCTTGCCACAAAAGAAATGAATAGCGGGATCCAGCTCTAGGATGACCAGTCATGGCAATAATACGAACAGCCACTGTAGTATGAGATCAGGAAAAGGTGACAGTTATACATTTATACCCACAGCTTTCTCCACACTGTTCCTAGACAGATTATCTGCTAGCCCATTGTCTGTCCCCACACTGTGAACTTCAGACAGCTGAAACGGGTAGAAAGGAAAAGAGACCTGAATAACTGCATGAGATTCTTGTCTTTGCATGACCTAGAACCCAATACATCCACCCCAGTCTTATCACAACAGGTACATACCAACTGCCCCTTTCCACTCAGGGCCCCAAGTCACCACAGCAATAATAAATAATAATTGGAACCAGCTCTTTCACAGTTATGTACCTCTGCCTGGGTGCTACTCAGAACCGTTTCTGGCCAAACCAACCTCTACAGCCTCACATGTCAGATTGTCGTGAGCTTACTCAAGCTACAGCAACAAGTAAACTTTCTTTTGATAAATAACAATAATATTAATGGATTAAATAATGGTAGCGTAATTAGTTTAGTTAGTAAGTCAACACTTCTACTAGCTAAGTCTTCACTTTTTAAAAAATGATCCTGTCTCTCTGGTAACTAGCCTCCGTCGCGAGCTTCTGGAATCTTCCATATTCTCTGGTCCAGTTGGAATTCACCCATGAGGCCTGCACAGGTCTGCGCATCTTTCATCTGTCACACAGATTATCAGATGTCATCACAATCTTCGTTAATAATAATATTATACTGCTTGTATTCCAACCCTCTGCAAATGTAACCCACCAAACCAGGTCGGACTTGAACTCCTTGTTTAAAATTGGTGTGGCTTCTTTGCAATTGAAAGGAGCTGAGATTGCTCTCCATAGGAATGATCTGCCAGGACGAATCACCTTACAAGTGTGCTGCAGTGATCCAATCAAGGACTCCAGTTCTCTCCTGGTGCAAGACTTCTTGCCTCAATGCTACAAGTACCCTGTCCATTTTCTCCTGCAGAAGACTGAGCTCTCCCAAGAGAGTATCAATCACAATTCCCAGAAACTTGATTCTACAGGAGAAGCTTCAAAGGAACTCCCAAACAAGCACATGCTTTCTCCAAGATGTCCAAGAACCATTAGCAAACCCCCCAATCTAGCCCAAACTGATTGAAATAAATGCCTGGTGGTAGTCCTGGTGTAAACGTATTCTGAATGTTGCCTAGCAACACTTCTCCATTTATATATTTCCAAACAACTGCATGCCGATAGCATATTGGTCTTAGCTCCCAAAAGAGTGCAACTGGGATCCACCCCTATATGGAAGCCCAGACATAACATAGCGAGCTAAGTCCCTCTCCGGATTTTACCAGTGTTGACTCCCAACCAGGCACATTGAGGGGAGTAGTTACTTGTAACTTATTTCGCAATTGAAACACCTGTGATAGTGCTAGATGACCTCCCTCCCTTCTGAGGCTTATTTTGCCTCTTCTACTCAGAGCCCAAGCTTCTAACTTTGCCAAGGTTTAGATAAAGGACCATACTTATGCTTTGTGCCAAAAAAATGTTTTTGAATAAAAATCAACTTAGTGGCAAAAAATGCTTCATAGTTGTGTTCACCATTTTCTGTACCTGGTCGCATACTAGTGCCAGCTCACAACTGCCCATGTATTCGATATACACACTACTATGCAATAGACCATGGTATACTTGTATAGTGTTCAGTAGAACCAAAGTATACATATAGCAACATAACCTGACTCTCTATTCCTTCAGGCTCAATGATCTTTAAACCTTCCCTTGATCCCTCTACCTGCACTCAGAATCAGGGTGTCCTTTGTGGCACTGAGTACACGATGAGTGAACTTAAAGCTATTTTAACAACAGTAATTGCCTCCTATCCATTCCCATTGAACAGCATACATAGCTGTATGCATCTGATAACACCCATACATCCTTGTGGAGACAGACACCTTCTATTTTTTCCACCATCCATAGGTGCATAGCTAAAGCTCTTGAGCAAAATTTTTGCACCTTGACATCAATTTCGCTCTCCCAGCCAATGCCTCATTAAAGAGGGTAAAATCTATCACTTCTCAGTCCAATGATTGGTGTACTGCCCTCCTCCTATAGGCTCTGTTACAGGACGACACCCAGACATCACCCTGGAATGACCTATGTGCAATGCTACAGGGTACAAATATAGACTAAAGGCTAATGCTACAGGGTGCAAATATAGACTAAAGGCTAATGCTACAGGGTACAAATATAGACTAAAGGCTAATGCTACAGGGTGCAAATATAGACTAAAGGCTAATGCTACAGGGTACAAATATAGACTAAAGGCTAATGCTACAGGGTGCAAATATAGACTAAAGGCTAATGCTACAGGGTACAAATATAGACTAAAGGCTAATGCTACAGGATACAAATATAGACTAAAGGCTAATGCTACAGGGTACAAATATAGACTAAAGGCTAATGCTATAGGGTATGCTAAAGGCTATAGTTAAAGTTACAATGGTTGTTACACAAGCTTCCTGCTCAGCAGTGAAAATTGGTGCAGTTTCTTCTCCATCAGTACTGGTGGACATGATGTAGTGGTATACACCAATGACAAGTAATACTTTGGTACTGACGTTCTATTCATTTGCAAATTCTCCCAACTGGCAGTAGCAAACAAACTCCCAAAGCTAAGCTGCTAGCTCACAGGTAAATATGGCTCTATCCAATACCCATATTCCTTATGTAGTTCAGTACCCATGCGTCTTATCGTTCAGCCCAGCCCAGGCCAGGCCCACACTCTCTTCCTCTATTAACCTCATGGTTCAGCCCAGGCCAGGCCATACCCACCGCTCTCTTCCTCTATTAACCTCATGGTTCAGCCCAGGCCAGGCCATACCCACCACTCTCTTCCTCTATTAAGCTTGGTATAATTGACCTTTGTTGTGAATGGTGACTACTAACTTCTTATCCTAAGCCAAATTTCAAGCTTTAATTGTTTTGGGATTATTTGCAAATAATGTATTGTGCAACTCAGTGTAAACAAAAATGTAGAGCATACTCACTTTGATCAAAAGTACAGAGCATCCTCACTCTGATCAGAAAGAAATACAAAACCATTATTACGGTACTTCTCTCTCCACTTGAAAGTATAAAACACTGACATACTTAACACACTAGTCAAACTCCTGAACAATATCTGGATGTAGACTGACATAAAGCACATTGAATGAAGCCTTGCAAATCAATGTTCATCGAGATGGACAGCTACTTATCTCAAAAGTATGATTAATCATAATGAGATCCCATAAGGTATTCACACCTATTTGCATCATATGGAGATCACTAGGAGATCACTGCTCACATACTGTAAGCTGAGATGTATTCAGCCATTCTATAGCAAGAGTAGAGTCATAGTAAACAAGAACCTTCTGAGATGATCTTACTGGAAAGCCTTGTTGAAGTCCTTGACCAGTGTTTCACTGCCTCTTATGTTACTACTTAATAACTTTTGTCATAGCTGATTCTTTCCAAACACACTGACATTTCACAATGCCAGTAAGTTCTTCTAATAGTTAAGGAGTCCAATAAAGTACATATACATATGTATGTGGCTGATTTTTTGGATAATAATTTATGGATGTAATAGACATGTCTATGTGTTATAAATAACATGGCAGCTCCCAATGCACATGTATTTGCCTGCATAATTATCTCTCCACTGATTGTAACTATTAATGTATGTTTACTCCTTATTTTACTAACTTTGAACAATGATTAGAGAAAGCCGAAGGAAGTATCTACTAAGTTTAGTATTATTATCTTAATAATAATAATAGTAATAATAATATGTATAATGAATGTTTATGTATTAAACTCAAGGCCTAGGTACATGTATGTAACATAATGTACTCTTGTATTGGGCTCTATTACTTGTATATTTATCCTGTTTCTGTAGCTGGTTTCACCCTAATCTTACTAGACATCAAGCTGAAGCAGAACTTGCCAACTGTGAAGAAGGGATATATTTATTACGTCCTTGTATGCTGAAAGAACAAAAGACTGAAAGTTATTCTCTGGACGTAAAGTAAGTACTAACACTTAACCATTAATACTGGAAGCAGTTATTTGATGTACATTACTCTCAGCAAATTGTGTAAAACAGTTATCCCATATTCTGAGTCATTGTCTAATCATTAATAAATGTCAAAGAAAATACAGCCCTCCTTTTTATCTGCTGCTCCATCCCCATTCTTCTCTTTCTTCCTTTATTAACCAGCTTATTCTATAATGGACTACTCAACACCATGGCCTCATCCAATTTCCAAATCTATATTTAGATATCTACTTCCAATGGAAAATGATGTTTATTTGAGGAGAACTTTTGGTCATTTTGTTTATTTTTGTAGATAATTTGAACGGTTTTGAAAACTGATAACCATGAAAGAAAACTATAACATTAATATGCACTATCCCATCACTATCTGTAGTCATGTGTCATAGCAACAAGTGAAGTATGCAACAAAATTTTTTTGGCTGATAAATACTTATTTCTTTATAATCAGAGCAGAGAGTCTAAAAGATCATAAATTTTACAGAGTTTTTTCTGTCATCAGAGTGCTGGTTTTAGGGTATGTGGTGACTATGCTGGTATTGGTAGTCTATAAAAATTAAAACCTTGGTATCTAGATAGATAAATACATTTGATAGACTGTATACATCATAGCTAAGAGTTACAACTAGCCCATAGCTTTTATATTCACAGTTGTAGTAAGCCAGGTACCTAGCTATAATTATTGTGAAGGCTTAAAACAGAACTTTGTGCATTTAAAAAAAAGGTACATGATATATATTTAGCTACAAGCTATCATGGTTAACATTATAATGATGCTTATGGTTCATATCTTTTAGTGAAGTTGAAGTACACAATAGGAAATTTTTTTACACTTGGATAGTTCACATTTTGAAGCCTTCTTCAGCTGCTAATGGCCACTTGTGTTCAAATAGTGTATATGTTGGTGTTAGTAATCTGGTAGGAAAAGGCTTAAAGAGTTCTTCGTGTCTTTCATAGTTCAATGATAACTTTTATTTCATGCATTCTTCATTTACACATAAATAAGTAATTCAGTATAAATTCCTTCCCTCACACTGTAATAGGAGGACAGCATAAGAGAGTTTTGGTTATATGTTCTTTCATAGCTAACCTCTTACATGATCCTTTCATGGAACAACTTCACACATACTTTTTTTCGTGTCCATAAGAACAAGTTATAGTGATCAACTGTGATGATATACAAGGTCTATATATTATAATATATCATAGATATACTAGTATATTTTTATGTGCAACAAGGTACAGTGATCAGTGATGATATAATAGCTCTATACTAGGGCGCCGAGAAAGTGTGGTAATTTTAGTAATGGTTAATTAAACAGGGAGCCGAGCATATGTTTATATGCAAGTATGGATTTTTAATACTCTAAATGTGTACAATGTTTTTCTAGGTGTGCACATTCTGTAAAGCATTTTAAGGTGGATATTCTCAACAATGAAATTGAATTTGGACAAGAGATTTTTCCGGATATAAATTCATTTTTGACTCATTTTGACAACCGTCCACTTATTGGTGATGATACAGGTATTTAATATACATACCATATAGATACTAAAGCATAGGAAAGGAGTTGAAAATCACTGGTATAATACTTGTTCCGGGCAGTGTGTATATTAAGTCCTCCACATTATCATAGTTGCAAAACCTGTAAGGAATGGAGTGGTGGCAGTCTATCTCACAAAACAGGCTCTGTGGGAGGGGGGAATGAACTAGCTTGTAATGCTAAGTGAATGCTGCATGATTTTTAACACAGTAACCTGTTAGCTAAGTCCTTGACTCCTTCCTATTTAATTGTATCCTCAAAATACACCTTCTTTCCCTCATCTTTATACCCATAAGTCAACTATCATCTATCAATCAGTTGCTTAATGGCACCTTCATTTTTACTTCCAACATCAGTCATGCATGCGATAAAAGCCGGTTTTATTAGTGGGTGTATTTGGTAACATCTCTTCACTTCTTGTTGGAAACTTATAGATCGCTTGATAGTCCATGAATTTATTGACATAGTAGGCATTGCTTCAAATCTGAAATTAGTTAATGGAATATTCTTTAGTAGGTGGCATTGGCAATGAAATCATTTGTTAGTGTAATACAAAGTAAAACATCACCTGCATTTTCTACTTCAAGATTATATGTTGGACATCTTCAGCCACTGCATTTTATCCATAGTCTCAGATACCAAGTGGGTAGAAATCATAGATTCAGATTACTTAGATATCCAAAACTGTAGAAATAGATTTTTCATATACTATTCTATTTCTACAGTTGGTAAAACTTGATGTAACAGTTATGTAACTGACCTTTCTGTGTAATTAACATCCCTCTGTATGTATGTCTGTAGTGCTAGTTACGTTTCATAAACACTCCATTGATTCATGCAATAAGCTCTGCCTAATTTATAAACGGTCACAATTGGCATAGTCGGCAGGATTGGTACCATTACAATATCATCAAGGTACACCAGGCAGTCCTTCCACTGGATACCAGCCAACACCATGTCCATTAATCTTTGGAAGGTGGCAGGGGCATTACATAGCCCAAATGGCATAACCTGAAATTCAAATAATCCCTCATGAGTGCAAAAAGCAGTCTTCTCTCGGTCTGTGGGATCCACTTCCACTTGCCAATATTAATCAAATCAAGAATGCTAAACCATTTAGAGCCTGAAAGGGTATCCAATGTTTCGTCCACTCGTGGTCTACGAGTCTGTTGGCGAATTGGATGGTTTCTTCCAGTGTCAATTGAGTGTTTGATTCTCCTAGTGCATCCAAAGTCCTCTGATGATTTGGCAAACAGGTCATTATACTCAATGAATAGAGTATAGAGCTGCTCTCGTTCATCCTTAGAAAGCTGGTCACCAGCATTAAGTGCCATCTCCCAAAGAATATCATGCTGGATTTCTTGCTTCGATGATGTCTTCTCAACAGGGGCAACAACTGGTGCACAATGAAGTGGCAGTTGTTCTAACTCAGCTATGGTGATATCTTTAGATAAGGTAATAGTCTCATCTCAAATGTTGAGGATATGAAGAGGGACTTCTGGGTTTGTTGGTTGAACTACAGCTTGGGCAACCAGGACACCATTTCGACCATGTTTGCTTCCCTCTAGTATCCAACTTTTGTTTACTGTTGAGGGTGGTACTCGTCCCATCACCTCTATTATGCTTTGTGGTGGAACCTATATTGTCTTATCAATGGTAACACTGACACAGGACAACTCAGTTTCAGGAAAATCTCCATTCGGGGTGACAGCTACCCCCTTGTCATTAAGATGCAATACATCACCATTCTTCCCCATTTTAATGGTGCACTGGTGGTCCCTTCCTAGTACGATATCAGTAGTGAGGTTTTCTGCCACAATAACTTCAGTGGGAAATGATTCTTTAACCAACACTATGGTTACTTGGCTAACACCATGCAACTGCAAAGGGGCCCCTTGTAGCCCAACAAGCTTCTTTCCCGTTGCTTCCCTTAGTTGGTCTTCATTGGTTTTAGACTTATCCCAAAATTCTATGGACATACCTGTCACAGTAGCACCAGTATCAGCTAGTATGCTGACAGGAACCCCATTAACTGACCCTCCTAGGACATAGTGGGAATCATGTGAAATAGAAAATGTGGGAATATTATCATCAAACTTGGAAGTACTGCTTGGCTGAGACCCCTCTGACAGACTACAGGCTTGACTCACTGCACTAAGAGTCCTCTCATTTCCTGGTTGTTAACCTCCCTTCTGAGGCTTGGGACAGCTTCTTGATATGTGACCTTCTTCTCCACAGTTCCAGCAGCCAGAGCAATATCTTGATCTGGGCCTTGAACGGAAATTTTTCTGCTTTGGTAGTGATGGTTTTGAGGTTATGACATCCTGTAACTTGGATTCCAGTTTGTCCATACGATCCAGTAAGAGTTGCATAGAGTCCTTCTTTGGTTGAATAGCAGAAATTGATTCAGCTCCAGGATGACTGCTTGATTCCAGTTCCATCATGGCAAGTTTGCTAGGCTGCTTAGCTGCTTACAAGTAGGATTCCGTCTCCAACGTCAACCTCACTGCTTCATCCACAGTTTCAGGCTTAGCTTGCCTCATGCTGAAAGCTACTTGAGGGTTGTCCAGTCAGGCCAGATACTGGTTAAGAGCGAAATGTTCTCTGGCTTCTTCTTGCAAATCTGGATAAGCCTTATCTGCCAGTTGCCTCAAGTCCTCTCCGAAAGAAGCCCAATCGTCCCATTTAGTGTAATCTTGCATACTGAGTATCAATGGTGGGAAAACACTCAGTATTTGTGGCTGACCTACCAGTGCAGCAATCACAGACTGACCCACCGGTGCAGCATCACAGATCTCTCAGAGTGTAAGCTATAATACTTCATCAAAGACAACATTTGGTGTGACTGTTCTTCCACTGGGACCCCTCTTGCCTTGCTGGTGGGTATCAACTACCTTCACCTTTACTGCTGCCATCGATCTTGCTCTAGAGAGTGCCACATAAAACTGGCCATAAGAATTAGAAAATAGCAATAATTTTATTGTATAATACTAACCTAGCAACACACTGAGCATGCTCAGTGCTATTCATTAGCTTATGAATTATTCATGAATACGTACGTGCGTCGTCGGTCAAGAGTATTATTATATAGATGAATAGCTATAATAATAGAGCTTTAATACCCACTACAATGACATGCTAGACCAACCCAGGCATGATGAGCTGTACCAGAACTTTGGCTTAGGCCATCAAGATGCAGTTGGAAGAGTACTTGTCTAACATGACCAAGTAGTTATACGCTTCCAAACTCTTCCACTGCATCAACTGTCTTGGACGATCAATATAATAGAAGATGTGACTATATTCAACTCTTGGCCACTAGGCTGTTCTGTGAGTAGCTGGAGTTTATCTTGATACCGCAATACAATCTATTCCTACTCGCTCATCCTTCCCACCAAGGGGTGTGGTAGTAGTGTTTCCTGTTGCATCACGTATAATTTTTCACGTGAAAATATTGAAAAAAATTATCCGTGGAAAAGGTCCATATGCATGCTGTCTGCATATATGCTTACTATAACTGTGCTGCTCACATGTTAATTGCACACATACATATCACAAGTGTGTTACTCACATGCTATCTGCACATATGGACACAGATAATTGTGTGCATACTTATCACAAGTGTGCTACTTACATGCTACTTGCACGTATGGATACTGCAGTTATACTGCTCACAAGTAGATTGCACACATACATATCACAAGTGTGCCACTTACATGGTACTTGCACATATGGATACTGCATTTATACTGCTCACAAGTTGATTGCCTACATACATACTGTATCACAAGTGTGGTACTTGTTATACTGCTCACAAAAGCTGGCACCCACCCCCCTCGAGAATTACATTTACGTATCTTGCACATCAACTCACTAGTGCAAGGCTTAATTCGTTTGCCCCAATTAATTATTGTGCCATTATTATTAGTACATTGAATAATAATGTGATAAGCTTGTTTATAATGTATGACACAAATATTCTTGTTATTCCCTTTCAAATGGATCTATAATTTCACTAACATAAGATTTGTCTTCTACTTGCATGAACATACATTTATCAATGATACTAATAGCATTCACAGCAACGACAGTTGATGTGTGCTCTGCCATGTATAGTCTACTAACAGTGGCCTCAGAAAAACTTGAGCATTGTAGTACTTGAATAAAAGCGAAGAAATGTACAATTCCATTGCTGTCGGCAGTTTAACAAACGTCTTGATATGCCCAATTTGTTCACAGGAATCAATTGTGAATTTTATAGTGCTGTTATGCCTCCTCTGGCTTTCATGCCAGGAAAGGCTATCAAAAACTCTTCCCTTTACTTGTAGTCTGGTAAATCTTCTGACAGTTACCACATCAAGAACATACTCAGCACATTTTAATGCAGCTGATTCATCAGTGGTTAGTCTAGAAGATTCTGCTTTGCCCAAACCTTTCATTTCCATTGGTGAACAAGAAGCTGACTTTGTAATCAGTTTAAAAAAATGTGGAGTATTTTCAATGGGTGGCATGTCATCATAAATAAGCAATATGGAATTTTGTGATTTTGTAGTCCCAGAAAACAACAAACCTAAAATTCACATTGAAAGGATATTTCCTGATTCTGTTTGGGTCAAAGTGTCTATCTAAATCTACTGAGTTTTTTAGGGTTTGTATCTTGTCTGAATTACTTGGAATAGTAATTTGTTCCAATGATGAACCTTCAGTTACAACTAACCTTTCAGTTGCACCCGACCCTTCAATTACACTCAACCATTGCTATATCCAACCTTTCAGTTGCAACTGACCCTTCAATTACACCCAACCATTCATCTTCAGCTATATCCAACCTTCCCAATCCTTCAAGTCAAGACCTACCTGACCCCTTAACATTACCTGGCCCTTCAGAACCTAAAACGGCACAACAGAGTCACGCATAATTTATTAAGCGCACAACAAACATGGACAATCCTATCAATGAGGGGAGTGTCTTCTTTATCCCTTTTTGTGATAAAATCAATAAGTAGAGTCCCTCTTGTATCTCTGTCAAACTGACCCAATTACTCTCTCCACATGAATTCTTACATTTGCAATACTATTGAGTTTCTTCTATTTCTAATGCTGAAAGTTGGTCTTTTCCTTTTGACAATGCTGGAATAAGTAATGTTGCTTGCATCATGCCAGAAATGTCAGAACCACAGTTAGCTAACACCACATCACCAGGAAGGGGAAGGTTCAATATGCCACAATGCTCTATTAGATACTTGTCACTAGTCCTACTACCCTATGTATCTGATACATATTACACCACACCCTGAGGCGAAATTACAAGCAATACCTTTACAGTATTATGGTGCTTGTAGGATGACCATGTACTAGCCCTAGCAAGGGAATTTGATGGGCATTCTGTAAATACTTCAAAACAATCTATTCTTGCCAAAAGCAGTTCTGTAGCAGGCAGGTGTTGATGCCCACAAAACTTCCCTCTCATGCCATTTTATTAATTTAATATCCATAATAGTAAGCCGTTGGAGAAGAATCCTGGACATAATAGATACTGATATATTAAATTGATAAAGAAAGTCTGGCACAGCTGCAGCTTTAGCTTTAGCCTTTTTCTTTACCCATCTGTCTCCCATAGCTTGGATTTGCTTGTCTGATCTTCTGGAGTATCCAAGGTACAGACTAGGAAGCCAATCAGGATTGGTATGATCCTCAAGTGCTGCTGGCTTTCCAGAAAACAGTACCTGGAGCATATTCAGTCATTTAATAGCACTTTCTCTGTTATGTTACTTCTACAAATAACTCCTAAAAATCTAGCTCAGTCTTTCTTGCTAAGTTCCATAGTGTGTGAATGTTTGACAATTTTAGGTATTGTATAGAAACTGTTGGTCCAAAAACAACACACATCACCATCATAATAATTGAATAGCATCTGTACACCACCAAGGATAATCACATGATCGATGACAGGTGTGAAAACGCTATATGAATGCTGCAAGTATAATTTCTAAGTTTATTCTTTTCCTTCAACTTTTACCCTTCGATTCTATATATGAAATCCATCTTTCTTTTGGTGCTGTTGCATCACATAAAAAGCAATGCTGTGAAGGCCTGTGCTTCCTGCAGGATTCATATCTGGTGGCTTTAGCTGGCTTTAGCACCACGTGGCAACATTTGCTGCATAACCTTTTTCAATTATAGTTGCAATAATAATTATTAGCTTAACCATATAGTAGTTAATTGTTTTATCGGATTAAGGTGGCGATTACCCTTAGAAAACAATGCCCGTCGTGTTAATATATCAAACATTATCCTCGCTAATATTAATTTTTTATTCGGGTGGTGTACATAACCTCAGACATTTGTCGTTAATTAAATTTGTCGGCTAGCATAATTCACTAGCAAAAAAGAATCCGAGTTTAATTTTTTTAAATTAATTAAAGTTGGACAAATAGATTAAAAATGCTGTTACTTGGTTTTGGAATGTTTCAAGGGGAAATGCATCTGTCCCCGCAAATTGTCTATGTAGACAATAGTACAGAGCTCATAAAAATTCAGGAACTCTTGGGGACTCTTCTTGAATTTTGTAAATAGTAAGTTTTTAGTGTTCATACAGATCTAATTGTAACTCTGTGCTACCTTATAGCTTGCCCTTCTCTTAGATACTATAAGATGAAGCAAGAAAAGCAGATCATTTTGATATCAAATATATAGTATAAATATCAATTTTAGCATTTTTAATGAATTTTTAAAAGTGATATATATTATGCATTCCTGGATTAACCGTGGAGTAACCGCCACCTTAAAACTTCACAATAAACATTAACTATGACAACAGAAGCAAATTATTTCTATGCACATTTTTGAGATCCCATTTCCAATCTTTACTATACATTTGTAGGATCCCACTTCCAATCTCTTTCCTGTGCTTTGCTCTCTATGCCTATGACAATATCTATTATCTACATTAAGTTTTCTGAGCTGTGTGCAATTGTAGTTCTGATTACCATGTTGTAGGTCTTTTGACTATACTGAAGTATTCTTATCCTCGGGATGTTGATGAAATCCATGATTATCAGTCAGTTACAGAACATTTTCTGTCAGGTATTGATAGAAGAAAACAAGAGATATCTCAAACTCGAGCTTACTCAGTAAGTTAAATGCTATCTATATTATGACTTGTGATTAAGTAAAGGTGGTTAATGGTCATTATATCCTATTCAACATTAAACATTCCGGTTTACCTGCATATCTGTTATGACACAGTGTAACAAAAACTAATACATAGTCACATGAAACTTATGACCACATTTAGACTGTTCTTAGGAGACTTGTCCTTATTGCTCTTTACACTTTACTATCTAATCATAATTTCTGACTGAAATGTGCTCATAATGATTGATATCATCATTATAAATAATGCTGTATCCTAACAGAGAGAATGTTATTCTTTTCAAATTACGACAGGAACCAAATCCAGGAGTTTTAAGTGATGTAACCTATACCTGATACAAGAACAAAGGAAAAAAAAACACTACCAGTTTAATAGTGTATTACAAAAGTCAATAAGAGATTTTTAAGTTGTTGCCACTGTATATAAAATCATGGGAATATGCTGAGTAAAACTGCTGGTTACTTGGCAGGCCTGAGTAACATTAATACTACATATTTGTTAGGGAGCTCTAGCTCTACTCTAAACTTTACTCAACTTGATAAAATGTTTGGACTATAATATTTAATGTATAGTCTTTCAATTCAAATTTGACCTTGATTACTTACACATTTTAAGATGTTTGTGTATTTATGTTGTTCTAGCGTGTGTCTAAGGAAGGATATTTGACCAAGATGGGAGCCATTGTTAAGGTATGATACATTTATATTTTCCATGAAGATACATAATTATTATAATAATGCTTATGTGAGCTTTACCAGTGAGTCATGTTTTGGTCACTCTACTTGTGAGAATGCTATATTTTTTGTATGCAGTCTTGGAAGAACCGTTGGTTTGTACTTAAGAACAATGAATTGCACTACTATGCAAGAGAGAAGGTTTGTGCTGAATTAGTGATGTGTAAAACTTTACTATGTATTATAATAAGACCACAAACTATGAATGATGATATTAGGGAAAGGTATTATGTAGACAGGCTATTATGCTTGTACTAAGTTTTTACAGCCAAGAATATATGGAGGAGTGCATTGTATTACCCACAGGTGGTATAATCACTTCAAACCAGATTGTATAGACTTATGAATGTCACATGTAACACTATTCATTGTCGTCCCCAGGTTAAACTTTTTGTAAGCAGGATGTGACTTGTGAAAAGTTTCACTTAAAACACTTGTGTTTGTGGGATCACTAACTTAAATGTTTTCCTTAGCATTATATTTTCACCTTTATACTAGCTAGAATATAAGAATCATTAGTAACATTATTATGTAGTTGAAGCCATACTCTAAATCTGTAAATTTTCAAAAGTTGAAATATTTTCCTTTTTTATTGTTCAACAAATTTAATTTTGGAAGCAGCACCATTAATTAGATTAATAGATATTTAATTCTGAAATGATTCTGGCTTCCAAACTTTCAAATTTTCCAGATATGTTCCTCTGTACTGAATTTAATGTCAATTTATAAAAACTAAGGAATAACCATCCTGCTATTGTTTATCCTTTCTTGAGTTACATGTTTACAATTTTACAGTAATGTGCACGATTGAAATTAGATTGGTACCAATCATTGGATAAAAATGCCAATCTTCATTTTGCAGGACAGAGAGCCTATTAAATCCATTGATCTTCGATTTTGTTCTGAGGTTGCACCTTGTGAGATATCTAGCAAATCATATGTGTTTAGGTGAGCCTAGTCTTCAGGTTATACATTTTCTATTGAGTAATATATGAATAAGCTAGTGAAATGTTATATGTAGTGCGTGAGTTCTGCCCAAAATTTAAAGAGTTCCTCATAACAGCAATTGAACATGTTTTATCCATTATAGAAAGGTCTTCACTTAAACAAGAGTAATTTTTTAAGTAGAAATCTGCCACTACTGTTAGATAGATGTATATACTTTGGCTACTAGCTAAAGTTTGCTTTGTATACTTTTTGATATCCTATTAGTTTATAATTATTCATTGAAGAATCAAAATGTAGTAGCATGAAATTGATTGTGTTAATTGTGTGCTTGTACCTCTACCTGTAATGGTGTCATGAAACCATCCATCTCTATCCCTATCATTTTATAACCATGTATGTACATGATTGTAACATAAGCTATTTGTTACTAGATACTTATATTTGTGGCTTTCAATAAATAGCATCAGTCTTCCCGATTTTATGTACTTTATTAAGTCATGTCAGCGCAAGATCTGTTACTATTTTTCCCCATACACCTAGTTGGTCCATACTACAACTCCATATAAAAAGACTGCCTGTCATCCTGTACAAGTGATAAGTGGATGTAATGGGGCCACGAGTTGAAATAGGTAAACTGGAATGATTTAAAAACAGATGCATAAGAGGCAAAGTAAATACCTTTTCTCTGTGTTTAATCTTTATTGGGTTTTTATTTCTTTATATTTTTAGACTTGTACTTCCTCAAAGAACATTTTACTTACAAGCTCCAAATGCAAGTGTTATGAATGAATGGATCAGCATCTTGAACTGGAAAATAGTAATTATTATAAATACATGCATTATAATGGAAATATAATATCTCCCAGCCCATATGGTTATTTAACTCACCCCCTATTATAAAGGGCTAATCATGTGTGAACAACAGAGATCTAATTGAACTTATAAAATGTGTGACTATTACTTCTGTTTTTATAGAGTGAATTACAAGGAAGATAAAAGAATCAATTTTTATTCCACTTTAACTTCATTTTTATAAATAATAATAGTTTATTTTAATTTTTTAAAGTGTATAATACTTATGAACTAGCTGGTCTAGTTTTAGTATTTATGTAAAAACTCAGGGTACCACACATTTATAGATGATGAAGACATGAGGCAGTCATATAACACTAGGTCACAAAAAAATTGTATCAAAGTCCAGGATTCATTTGGGGCCAAAAAAAGTATGTTTTCTACTTGTGATTGCCACATGTGAACTCTGATGCTATAAAAACACACTCTTTATAATTATTAAGTATGGGGGCAAGGTCAACTCAATTTGTGGTCAAGAGTGTCACATTCTCCGATAATCAAACTCAGTTTCAATAATAGCATAAAATTAATGTGAATTTTTTACAGATAAAAATTTGCAGACACCTTTATAATTATCTTAATGTCAGTGAATTAATCAGAACCAGCTCAGAGTTTGAGTTTACAACTGTCCTGTCAATTCAGCAAAATGTGCTCATCATCTGTTGTGTGGGTTGCATGCCACAAAACTTTACCTCTTTATAAAAACAACATGATATTTAGTCTTGCCTCTGATAAAATTGATTCTAGAATGGGATCAAGTGCCCCCATAGTTCCTCCACCTAGGTTTTAGCATGTTTTTGCTATGCAGTCATAATAATTTAGCTGTTGATACATTAGATTTACTGTCTAAATTTTTTCGATGGATTCAATAGCATTAGCAAACATGATAATTTATGGAACTAAGATAAGTAGGTTCTTGACGTAAAGGATCAAGACTATACTACCTAGTACAATACTACCATAAAAGCTTAAGTGATCACCCCAAAACCCATTGCCAGCCATATCCACCTTGTTCCATCCTTTGGAAAGTTGCTAATTACATAAGCAGGCTTTAGAAATCTGATTTGAAGTAGGGAATTCTTTTTAAGAGCAGTTGATGGAGATTGTGTAATTCTAAACCTCCAATGTAAGTGGATATTACATGTTCTGATGGTCTTTCTCATGTAAGGATGAGCTATGGTGAATGGATGACTTCTAATTGTGCATGATACCATGGATGAATCCTACAAATGCAACATGTCACCACATCTGATTGTTCCTGTTCCATTCAGAGACTTTCATCTACTTCCTTTGATGTGTGATCTTTAGTAAAAAAAATTGTCACTTAAGAGTGCTAGCACTGGAAAAGATAGAAAAAATTCTGCAAAATTACAATCACTCAAGTAGCTTCCAGTTATCCACAGTGTTGATGAATTCAGGCCTTGAAACAGCCAACATTTAAAGAGATGTGCATATACATACTACTATAATAATAAATAATAGAGAAAATTTTTGTGCTATGGGTGGGGGCCCACTCTGATAGTTATTTACAGTAATACCACATTCACTTATAATGTACAAATGGCATGTTGGCTCTGAGGCATTCAAAATATATATTATTATATCCTGTAAAAATGAACAGTCACTTTACAAATATACAAAATAATTATACTTCTACATGATATGCTGTTCATTAAATAAATATGTATTAAAAACTACACCTGTAAAATGAACGGTGAATTCACTCAAATACAAATAATACTTTATTCAAAATTCACTTTCAGAATTATAAGGAGCATTCTCATCTTCATTTTCAAGTTCACCTCCATATTGACTACTTGTCTTCACTGAATCATTCTTTTCGGGTATTAAAGCAGTAGATTCACTTTTATCTGATGACCTTTTATCCTTGTCATCTATTAAGTTCACATATTTATAGAAGTATGACATAATAGCAAAGACCAGGGTCACGACACCAATTAGTATTGCAAAGAAGAAGAACTCCAAAGCCTATGGAGTACAATACATTTTCAATTATTCACAAGAACATGAAAAATAAACAAGCCAAATGCTAATTCAATATAATAATTTGCCAGGAAGTGGGTGGGTCACAATAAAGTTATTTAGGTAATGGTTGGTTATGAGTTTTAGTACTGTTTTCAATAACTGCATTAGTACTTTTTCATTTGTTTGTTGATCATCAAAATTTATCTTCATCAAATGTAAAAATAACTTCTGTAGTTATATATAGTATTTTTATTTTTGGAATTACAGTCATCTCAAAACATGACTCCTGAAAACACTTGTGGTTCTTATGTGGGTACATTACTACAACCATGGTGCTCACATAACTAGGGACATTTAGACTACTTTTTGTATAGTACATACAGGTTTATAATGGTTTATTGAATGTTACATCATTTGGGTTCCACTATAATATTCATAGCTCTTTGTCATAGTACTAGTTTGGCTGTTATGTGATGTTTAAGATTTGGAAGCTTAATTTGCTTATGATTATGCTTATGTGGTTTAACTGTGATCTATCATGCACAACCCCAAAAACAATGTACAGCTACAATTCTTACCCTATCTTCAAAGGCACTTGATTCAGCTATGATGATCACCACAAAATTTCCAATTGCTACTGTCAGCAACCACGATGCCTGACACATAGCCTTCATGCTAACAGGAGCCTAAAAAACAATGATAATTATACAAGTAATAGAATATCAGCATTCTTGTTGAGTAGATGGTTATAACCACCTTAATGAAAACAAACTAAAGCACTGCCTCACTACTCTGCCTCACTACTCTGCCTCACTACTCTGCCTCACTACTCTGCCTCACTACTCTGCCTCACTACTCTGCCTCACTACTCTGCCTCACTACTCTGGAAAAGATGCTAATACAATAACAGAGGAAGGATATTATAGTAAAAGTGCTGACAATAGTAATTTAGTAGTAGGAGTGCTGGAAAGGTTGAACGATTCGTGATAACTAACAATAGTAATAGTTATTTGTGGCAATTATACTATTTCATATAAAATATGTCTACATATTGAATTGACTGTATAGTTTAATTGTCCACATGGCTAACCTGAAACTTAATTGAATACTGGAAAGTGCCTAGAACAAATGTAATAGAATGATTACCTGAGAATAGGCAAATTCCAAACCAGTAACTGAGAACATGACTTCACCAGCAGTTAGTAAAACATACATGGGTACTTGCAGAAATATAGATACACTGTTAGGAGGTTCCACTTCAATCACTGATAACTTATGTATCAAAGGCTAAAAAAAGAAGAAAATAGTATCTATGCAACACAAGTTTGAAATGCCATAATAATTTTGTTGGTGATACATTAGATGTAAACCTTCCACCAAATCTTCAACTATGGACTAGTTAGTATTTTTGTCTACAAGGTGGAAAACCTTATTAAAGCATGATCATGTCAAGGGATAGAAACTTGTACTACATAGGATAGCACTCCAAACTTTTAGTACACTGTACAGTCAAGACATAGAAACCAGTTAAACTATACTTATAACTTCAACTGTAGGCTTTGTCAAGTACTAACAAAAAGATCTTTAATAACTCATTTATCATACCCATACATTGCTTAAAGATGCATTTTCCTTCACTTCAGTTACAAGAATTGTGTAAATTCCACCTCCTTCAAATTCTTGTTCCAAAGATGAAGACTATAATTATAGATGTACATGTACATAATATAATAATATAAATTCTCCCATAATATAACATACCTCATTTAACCATGGAATACCAGCATCTAATTCCAATGATGTGTTCTCATGCATATAAGTTGTAATATCATAGTTGTACCTTATGAGTAGAAAATAACAATGTCAATACCAAGTATACCAATAACAGTTTATATACTAGCTACCTAAATACTGTAGGAATTCTATCCTGGAAAAAAATTATATTCATTGGTCATTCACATCTTACTACTTCACAAAAATCAAACAAAACAAAACAAAGCAAAAAAAAGAAAACGTGCCCCTACAACATTATGTATATACACAGTTATATATGGCACCAGTCAGAGCAAATAGAACAGATGAGTTAAGGTTACTAATATTATTAAATATTTCACCCCTAGTACATTCACTCCCATAGACAAAAGGTGTATTATTATTCATAATGCACTCCCCTGAGGCAAACAGTGCATTATGAGTTATCATTGCACTTTACACTGCAGGCTACATATTTCAATTTTTTTAATGTATAATGTGATAATGCATCATAAGCAAACTGCTAATATCAGTTATTTAATGTTTAGTCAAGTTAATAATATATACAGTATCTCTTAAATATCTTTCACAATGGCAAAGAGTTCATCAACTTCTTTTTCATCTTGATTAGGTTGGACATTTGTGATGTTTATAGTGCAGCCTTGCAGGCTAGAGAGTGGAAGTTGACATGTAGTGTTTGACTGTGTTGCAGTAACAGATTGTTGCCACATCATTTTTGATGACAAAGGATCTGAAAGAAGGGATGATATTGCTTTGTGTTGTGGCTGGTTGCTTCTTTCATATACCCTGAGTGCCTCTATTGATCAATGACCGCTCCTTTCTTGAATCAATTTCTCTGGCACACCTTTCTCAAACATGTTGGTTACACTGGTTGCTCTCAAGCTATGGTTAGTTTTGTTTCCCTGGATATTTGCTGCCTTGCACATTCGTTTGACCATTGTATTTAAGGTATTCCTGCCTATAGGTACATCTGTATACCAAGGACCATCTTGAGTAACTTTGTTCAGTGCTCGTACATAAAATATATCTTGTGCAATAGCTCTCTGGGGCAGCTTGCTGATATATTTATCCAGAATCCGTACTGGGCATCTTTCCCCTGCTGCCTCACACAAAAAAATGGAACTTCTTTGTTTTTAGCGTGTAATTGTTTAAAAGAACCATTGCCATTTTTTGATACATTTTCATAATAAACATATCTATCAGGATCATAAAACCTCACTACTTGTGAAATTTTTAGTCCCCTATGTTCCTGACCTCCTCTTAAACAAAACATCTTACCGACTGTAAAAAATACTGCATTTTGTAATGCCCTTGGACTGCCGTTATTCCACAAACTATTTTCTTCAGTGGCTGTTATTAATTGTGCATGCTTTACTTGCCTTCCAATACCGTCAACATGTAAATCATGAAATACAGCATCCATGGTTCGGTGCAATTTTCTAAACCTTGCATCACTTTTATCCAAAAAATTTGGACACTGAGGAGAAACTTCCCGCATATACCTCAACAGCACACTAAGTATTTGATGAAGTGTGGCTGGAGGGTAGTTCTCACCATTAGTCTTTCTCACTTCCACTATAAATCTGGCAAAATGCTTAAGAAGCTCTGGGTCACTACATTCAAGCAAGTTAAATGGAACGGGCTCTAGGATTTCCTTTGAGTTTCTTTCCCTACACCACAACTGAAAAGTCTTTATAGCCCATCTAGTAGAATTAGTAGTGCTTGTAGAGATTACACCCTTAGTTAGCTTGTTTAACTCATCCTCACTAGCAAACTTGAACCTCGAGCTAGCTGGTAGTTGAAGCTGTTTCAGCAGCTTCTCTCGCTGCTCTGTTGGTAGGTGGGGCTGCTCAGGTAGGTGGAGCTGTTCTGGTGGGTGGAGCTGGCTAGTAGAAGCTACTTGCTCGAGCTTGAAAGAAGGAAAAGTGGAGAAGGGTTGTGCTATATCATTTGGCTGCAAAACTAAATGTGAGTCGTAGAGGGTATGTAGAGTAGCACCTGGACAACCAGTCCACTCACACATTCCAATGCATTAGCGGCTGTAGGGACAGGCTTGACACCAAGAGTCATCGCTCATTCTAAGCTTATTAGCCGTAGCTTAGTAAGTGTTACCCAGACAACCTCAGGTAGTAAGTTAGCTTGGGGTGAAATATAATAGTTATTGCACAGTTGCCTTGGATATTATGACAGTAAACAGTCCTTGTCCTCGGGCTACACCTCGGCACCGTGCAATAACTATTACTTATAGAGGGAACTATGCATAGTGAATTGTACTACTACTACTAGCTCGTATCTATTATTTTGAAATAGTAGCAGCACTGACCAATGAAAATGCTATTTCAAATTTACCTATAACTTGTAATAATAATCTGATTGGTCAATCAATACTACCTGAAAACAAGTTGTTAGGTTTATGGTCTAGCGTAACTACACAGTACTTCAGTTTTAGTATCGTGAAGACAAGGGCAGATGAGGCTTTACTCAGCCCTACTCTTGCAGAATTTATGCACCTAAATGAAGAGCAACCAAGTGCTGTAAACTTCGAGGAATAGTACAACGAAATGCCAATCATTACAAGTGAAACTCCATTAGCGGAAGTAGCTAGGGTCAACAGTAAACACCCCCTTCAACCAGGTCCTCTCATTTTTACTCCAGCTACCTTTGAAGACTTGCAGATATTACAAGAACAAAAATACAACAAGAAGTACAAACACCTGGGTGAAAAGATTTGAATCATGGAGAGTCTTCAGGCAACTTCCATATGCATTGGAGCAGGTCCCCAAAATAGAGTTGGACAAAACCTTACAGCATTTTTTTTTTTTTTTGCTGAACTGAGGAAGCAGAATGGCAGTGAGTATAAACCAGAGAGCCTTTGAAAGGTGCAGAAAGCTTCTAAATGGCAAAGCTATAGAACTGAGGGAAAATGCCTTGGGTAAGAGAAAAAACAGAGCAGATATACTGAGTGAACAACAAGAAGAGCAGCTATGGCAGAGAGGAGTGCTAGGAAGTGCCAACCCTAAGAGTTTGAACTACGCAGTTTTCTTCATGTTAAGTCAGCAGTTTGGTACAAGGGGTTGCCAGGAGCATTACCAGCTTCACATAGAGCACTTTAAATTTGTAAGTGATTAACTAGAAATATTAATTTTATCAATGGAACGGGTAGAAGGTCCCACAAAAGCAAGACCAGGGGGATTAAGCAAGGTAGATCGAAGACTGCCTCAGAAGGCTTTTACTCAAGTTGGGGAGCGATGTTCAATTAAGCTCACAAGATTGCTAATTTCTAAGTGCCCTCCAAAGCTAAAAGCCTTTGGCCCTCTCTACTTAAGACCACTCGAGTCACCACCAGAAGATGTCTGGTACTCATCACAACCAGTTGGAGTGCAGATTATAAACACTTACATGAGATAAATGGCTAAACTAGGCAAGTTAGATTGGACAAAAAAATTCACCAACCGCAGCATCCACAATCAGAAAACTTCAAAAGGCTGGTATCTCAAATGACAGAATAGCAGCTATAACTTGTCACAGAAGTGAACAGAGCCTCAGAGATTATGTTGATGCTGACCCTGATGACCACAAAGCTATCAATGCAATCTTCAGCAAACATCAGCCTCTCCAAAATCACACCAACTTGAAAGCCACCTCATTTGTGCCACCAGTTCTTCAGCCTTCTTCTGCAGCACTTCAATATACTTTCTATGGTTGCACTGTTTATTTTGGCAACAGCTGGTCTTCTACACGAGTTAATAACCAATATTCTCAAAAAAAAAAAAAAAAAGGAGCATCAGGCTAACAAACATAACCATATTATAGTTATCTAACTAACACTCACATCTATACCATTCATAATTATTATTCTAAAATAGTGGGATATTGGATTAATGTGCAATAGGATGTCTGGCTTGTGGTATTTTGGGATTAATAGCTCTCGCTGTGCAAGTAGGAAAAAAATAGCCTCGTCCCCAGGCCTTCCGCTTGAGAAAAAAACATGCGAAGTTAAGGCAGCGGAAGGCCTGGTAAAACTTATCACGTGAGCAAAGTCGCTAATATTGCATGCGGAGGAGGAGTTATATGGACGTCACAGAACACCCACTCATCAAGCCTCGTTAATAAAGGTTACTGCTACATAACTATTATAGTTCACACTATCTACCGTAAGTAGTCATCTAGGGTAGCTGTAAGTTGTAGTGAGCTAGTCAAAATTCCTGTAGTTACTGCAACTCTGAACAGTGCAGGTAAGATAGGAGATGCAGTCTGATGCAGATCTCTAACCTATAGCTATCATCTACTAAATAGTAGTTCATAGTTAGCTAGCTAGGCCTAATATAAATTCATAGTTATAGATAGCTAGCTAATCTTTTCTACCAATATCCCTGTAGCCCTGCCTGTAGGTAAGATAGGAAACGCAGCTCTGTCTAGTCTCCGTGATTGTGTGGGCATGTCATCGTTCTTCCTTTAGTATGCCCACGCTCCAATTAAGTCCTTTCTACCTCCTTTCTACTCTAACGTGATAAGTTTTACCAGGCCCTCTGCTCGCTTAACTTCACATTTTTTCAGTCCCGCATTATTTTACGGGAGGCGAGCAGAGGGCCTGGGAACGAGGCTAGGAAAAAAATAGCACTCAGCTTCACCTCATGCTATTTTACTCTCTTCCAACCTGCACAGCTTGGACTATTAATCCCAAATACCACAGCCAGTCATCCTAATACATATACTAATACCCCTCACATGCAGAGTTAATTACAATACCTGCCAATAGCCACATTCTTAGGTTCAGAAACATCACCATAAGAAAGATCTGAAGAATTGAAGACGTCAGATTTACACTCTGATGATGATGTACTTCCTTCACCCTCAAATGAAATGAAAATATCTGATAAGCTAACATTCTCAACGAGATTAACGACCCTACAAAGATATAAAAACATTTTTCTTTTGACCAAAACAAACCAACAAAATCGTTACTATACAATAGTTATAGCCTCTTAATTTTATGCTAGTGTAAGATACCAGTAAAAAAAATGGCACCATAGTATTTTATTTTGGCTACATTTATGATGGGCATTTTAAAGAGCATAAAATCACCATGCTTGAAATAATTATAATTATAAATCCAATAGCCACACCACTATACTTGAAATAATTATAATCCAATACCCACACTACTATACTTGAAATAATTATAATCCAATACCCACACCACTATACTTGAAATAATTATAATCCAATACCCACACTACTATACTTGAAATAATTATAATCCAATACCCACACCACTATACTTGAAATAATTATAATCCAATACCCACACCACTATACTTGAAATAATTATAATCCAATACCCACACTACTATACTTGAAATAATTATAATCCAATACCCACACCACTATACTTGAAATAATTATAATCCAATACCCACACCACTATACTTGAAATAATTATAATCCAATACCCACACTACTATACTTGAAATAATTATAATACCCACACTACTATACTTGAAATAATTATAATCCAATACCCACACCACTATACTTGAAATAATTATAATCCAATAGCCACACCACTATACTTGAAATAATTATATTTATATGGGCACACCCCAAATGGCTCTTCTGATAAACTTACTGTATACTAGATTCTGTTCCATCAGGAATGGGTTCTTCATATTCATTCTATAGTAAATAAATAAATATTATATATATATACATGTCATCACTACTATACCTGTATCATTACACATAAATATTATCCCTGGTCAGATTCAACAATGATGCCTATGATTGGACTACATGGGCAGAGTTATGGGCAGAGTATGGGCAGAGTGAGTTATGGGCAGAGTGAGTTATGGGCAGAGTGAGTTATGGGCAGAGTTATGGGCAGAGTTATGGGCAGAGTGAGTTATGGGCAGAGTGAGTTATGGGCAGAGTTATGGGCAGAGTTAGAGTCTTGTCCAAGAAGGAGCATTATGTAAAGTATGAACTAAACTCACAAATCTCATTACACAAGAAATCATCTCATTACTAACCAGACATTTTTATATGAGCCCATTCATGTAATTCTGAATTTGGAATTATACCTTTGAATTAGTGTTATTTGTATAGGAAATCAATTTTTTATTACTTCAGTGAAGAAGAAAATTTTGTATCTCATAATTAGAACATCTGCCTTGTACTATTGTTTTCTCTTATGTATACAATACAAATAAATAAAAAATTAAAGACTATAGGGATGGCTATGACAGCAAAATAAAGTTCTGGGGGGATTAAAAGGGATGGGTAGCAAAGTGAACTCCGGTTAATAATATTGAAGTTCATATACCCTTACAATCTAACTTCAACATATCCACCTATTACAATATGGCTAAAGTAAACATTGAGTATGAATAGCAATGGTGGTTGTTCCTGGTATAAACACATTGGTTATGTTGTACAAGTATAAGAGCTTCATTATACTAATCATTTCCAGGAAAAGTTTACCAGCATCTACCCACTTCTTGTTACTGCCATTTTTTGACTTCAACTTCCTTACATTTTTCCCTTTTTTCCCTTACATTTTTCCTTACATTTTTCCCTTACATTTTTCCCTTACATTTTTCCTTACATTTTTCCCTTACATTTTTTCCTTACATTTTTCCCTTACATTTTTCCCTTTTTTTCCCTTACATTTTTCCTTACATTTTTCCCTTACATTTTTCCTTACATTTTTCCTTACATTTTTCCCTTACATTTTTCCCTTACATTTTTCCTTACATTTTTCCCTTACATTTTTCCTTACATTTTTCCCTTACATTTTTCCCTTACATTTTTCCTTACATTTTTCCTTACATTTTTTCCTTACATTTTTCCCTTACATTTTTTCCTTACATTTTTCCTTACATTTTTCCCTTACATTTTTCCCTTACATTTTTCCCTTACATTTTTCCCTTACATTTTTTCCTTATATTTTTCCTTACATTTTTCCCTTACATTTTTCCCTTACATTTTTCCCTTACATTTTTCCTTACATTTTTTCCTTACATTTTTCCCTTACATTTTTCCCTTACATTTTTCCCTTACATTTTTCCCTTACATTTTTTCCTTACATTTTCCCTTACATTTTTCCCTTACATTTTTCCTTACATTTTTCCTTACATTTTTCCCTTACATTTTTCCCTTACATTTTTTCCTTACATTTTTCCTTACATTTTTCCTTACATTTTTTCCTTACATTTTTCCCTTACATTTTTCCTTACATTTTTCCCTTACATTTTTCCTTACATTTTTCCTTACATTTTTCCCTTACATTTTTTCCTTACATTTTTCCTTACATTTTTCCTTACATTTTTCCTTACATTTTTCCCTTACATTTTTCCTTACATTTTTTCCTTACATTTTTCCTTACATTTTTTCCTTACATTTTTCCTTACATTTTTCCTTACATTTTTCCTTACATTTTTCCCTTACATTTTCCCTTACATTTTTCCTTACATTTTCCCTTACATTTTTCCCTTACATTTTTCCTTACATTTTTCCTTACACTTTTTTCTTATGTCATTTTGTTCAGAAAAGATAGAGAACACTCTCATAATAATCCACATATGCAAACAGGTTGGATAGTTAGTAATGTATAATGGATTAATTAAATTGAAATTGCTACACAGCTATATATACAATATATTGTGTGTAGATAGATAAATCTTGCTATGATACAGTAAACACTTAATTCATATAGCTAGCTAGTAAATAGCTTAGTCACTCTGATCAAAATCACCCACTTTTACTACAACAGTAAAGCAGATAGAACATGAGAGCTCTCTTACCTATTGTCCCCTTCAACCACTAATATCTTTTATTATAAAAGAAATGGTACACAGAGCTACTCCAGTTAAAAGGTAATCCTTTGGTGAAAATATATTTTTGAGATAGCCTTAGAAAGGAAGAGAGTGAAGGAGAGAGTTTTAAACCTTTGCATAATGTAGCTCCATGTTTTTCCATAGTTGTACATATAACATTATGCTCATAGCAGCTGAAAATAAGCAGCAGCAGGTATTGCCCCAGGAGAATATATTATCCCACTGGAGTATTAATAATCTCTCTAATAATCCATTCAAATTTCCCATTCCACATTAAATGAAATCCTGAACTCACAAAATTCACATTGTAGAATATGAATGACTAACCTTGATAACATGAAGATCAGTGCTGTTAAATGTTATGTACAGCTGAGTAACATTTTGTTCATTTAGTACCAATGGATAGAATAGATTCTCATTCATCAGCGGTAAAGAAAAATATACATCATACGTTCCATTTTCTATCACTGAATATACATAATTCTACAAAATAGGAAATATTTTTTTGATACAATATGTTTAAACTCATTGAAATACTAACCTCACCACTTTTGACAGTTCCACTCATATTCTGTGCTTCACTTAGACTTTCAATTCGATAGTCTACTGGAAAAGGTGCATTATTATACATCACAAGCTTAGACTCATCAGATTTGAGACTCTCATTCACAGATTGTAGTTTCAATTGTACAAATCCAGCAACTACAAAGGCTAGTCCAGCCAGTAACATTCCAACTACCATGCGCTGCAAAGGTCTATTATGAAAAAATAACAGTTTCTAGAATATACAGTGCACAGTTTGCATTGTGATTAATGTTAATGATGCTGGTACAATTAATGGAAACTAAATGTTAAGATTTCCATAAAACCTCTGTGACTAAATACCTAAGGACAAGGCACTAAACCATAAATAAAACATTAACAATAGCTATCTACTCAAAACCTTAATGGTCTGTTGATTGAATATCTTATGAGAGATTAATAATATGTGACCATATACTTTTATTAAAACCCATGCAGTGACATTTCATCACACTTGATCAAGCTTAAAAAATTTTTTTGAGACATACAAATGAAAAATGCAAATACAACAATACAGGTACAGCTTCAGTTTATGCCAATCTAAATTAGCTACCACAAAGGTTTCCCACAAAAAGAAAAAAAAAATAATGTAATCTACATAGTACTACTTACCTTTTAAAGATATGACATTTTGAAAATAGTGGGTAAATGATAGATTCAAATATTGGAATGAACAAAAGAATCAGTATAGGATTTAGAGCCTGCATCTGATCAGGTTGTATAGTAAATTTTCCAAGCTTTCCATTCATTCGATTTGCTTGTAAAGTCCAACAAGAACCCTTATAAAATCAAAGTTAAAAATCATCATGCATATACATCCCCCAAAAAATCTGGTAATATCATAAGTTTAGTGTACCCTGAAATAATATTACCTGCTGATCAAAGAGAGCCCAAAACACTGGAAGAGGTAAAAACATCACTATTACTCTCAAGAAAAGTCCAACATCATTCATAAAATCTTCCTACACATAGTAAAAGGAAGCAGGATTATGATTTAAAAGTCAAGGATAGTATTAAAACGGAAAAAAATTCTTGAATTACACAAACAGCACTGGTCATAATACATAATATATCTACAGCTCATCTAGTACAATAAATATATCTACAGCTCATCATAGCACAATAAATATATCTACAGCTCATCATAGCACAATAAATATATCTACAGCTCATCATAGCACAATAAATATATCTACAGCTCATCTAGTACAATAAATATATCTACAGCTCATCATAGTACAATAAATATATCTACAGCTCATCATAGCACAATAAATATATCTACAGCTCATCTAGTACAATAAATATATCTACAGCTCATCATAGCACAATAAATATACATCTAGTACAATAAATATATCTACAGCTCATCATAGTACAATAAATATATCTACAGCTCATCATAGTACATAATCTACGGCTCATCATAGTACATACATAATCTACAGCTCATCATAGTACATAATCTACAGGTACATACATAATAAATATAGCAGCTAATATAATAACTCACACTGTATTTATAACTAGCATACTGTAGTAATTTATTTCCAGATTCTTTACCAATCTTTAGACGTTGATATATAGCTACCTGATAATAAAACATTTTCTTATAATTATTATTATTAATAATATATGTACCTCCATGACCAAATAACCATACTATATGAACCCTACTATATGAACCCTACTATATGAACCCTACTACGTGAACCCTACTACGTGAACCCTACTACGTGAACCCTACTACGTGAACCCTACTACGTGAACCCTACTACGTGAACCCTACTACGTGAACCCTACTACGTGAACCCTACTACGTGAACCCTACTACGTGAACCCTACTACGTGAACCCTACTACGTGAACCCTACTACGTGAACCCTACTACGTGAACCCTACTACGTGAACCCTACTACGTGAACCCTACTACGTGAACCCTACTACGTGAACCCTACTACGTGAACCCTACTACGTGAACCCTACTACGTGAACCCTACTACGTGAACCCTACTACGTGAACCCTACTACGTGAACCCTACTACGTGAACCCTACTACGTGAACCCTACTACGTGAACCCTACTACGTGAACCCTACTACGTGAACCCTACTACGTGAACCCTACTACGTGAACCCTACTACGTGAACCCTACTACGTGAACCCTACTACGTGAACCCTACTACGTGAACCCTACTACGAAAACCCTACTACGTGAACCCTACTACGTGAACCCTACTACGTGAACCCTACTACGTGAACCCTACTACGTGAACCCTACTACGTGAACCCTACTATATGAACCCTACTATATGAACCACTATATGAACCCTACTATAGATAATTACAGCAATAGAAGCAGGGACATTAAAATAGAGACGAGCTGCTTCTTTCTTCGGCTTTTTTATAATGTAGAATCGAGTCCCAATCAAAAATATACCTATGTGTATTAAAATAATTATTTGCTCAAAACATAGCTAATTATTATCATCATACAAAGACTTACCAATAGACAACACCATCAATACTGCTGGCACACCAAATGCTAAAGTAAAGCATTCACAGAGACCAAAACACTGAACATAATCTATCAATTAAACAAGACACAATAATACATTTATTCATATAACACATACATACTAACTTCTAAGAACAGGTGTTAGTAATGTGGAAATGACGCTGCCAGCATTTATAGAGAAGTAGAACAGTGAAAAGAAACGTCTCAACATAACAGTCTAAAAAAAATAATACATAGTATAATAGAACTTCTCTAACTCTAGAACATTACTGGACTAAAGAAATTAAATTTACCTACAAATTTACTCAGTTATTGATGCACACAATAAGTTACTATACTGTACATGTGATCATGATTAAAATATACAATACAGCACATGAACATTGATGACCACTACCAACTATGAATATGTTCAAGTCAGTGTATTGTTAGAGTTTGTGAAGTTTGAGTTAGAGAGGTACTACTGTGTAAATCTGGAAATTTTCTAGTTGAATTTTTTTTCAGAAGCAGTACCACAATAAGATTAATTTAATTTGTGAATACTTCTGGTTTCTGAAAATATTTTATTTTCTAGATTTACATGTTCATATGTTTCACTGTATTATATAGTAGGAAGCTATTATTCTATTGAACTACATTAGTAATTCTCCTTCTATAATAAATGAAGGATTAGACCTCAAATGACTAAATAGTTTGAATGAATATTTAAATATGAATCACCAATGAAAGGAAAGTTGGGATAGATGAAGTACACAATACAAAAAAGTATACAAACCAAAAATGAACACTTAAACTAAGAATGAGTTAGTTGAGAGTAACTCTATGCAATGATGATGTATTTGTACTTGCATAACTAAACCCTCACTTCTCACTACAAACCTTCTTGAGTGGTGTGGGGCAGTTAAAGAACTTTTGTTAATGGTTAAGTATACACAATGAGTAAGGATGCTAAAATAAAAACCTATTCCTCTCACTCTATTATCAGACAGAGTGAGTGGCATTCTTTATGTAGGGATGACCAAACCCAACCATTACCATATAAAATAAGCCTCTCTATACGTACCAAGGATACTAAAAGTAGCCATACCAGAATATATACACAAAAGGAAGACCAGTCTGACAAATGTTCTGTCATCTGGCACTGGAGAGTACTATTAGATATTTGACATTCCAACTTCTAGTTGGATGGTATTACAGCTGATGATTTGATACTTATGAGTTGAATAAAATTGACTAAAAGTAAGTTTTTAATAGTAATAGCTGAAAATGAACAGTAGAAGTAAAAAATTGAGGCTATTTTATTTTAATAGTGCTATTGGCGGGGTTTGGTCATCTGTACATGATCATAAACATGTAAAGAAGATTTTGTATGTGAAAAAGTTTGTAACTCTTCATTGTTCCCACAGAATCCAGAGTTGATATTCAACACATTCAATTGGGAAATACCTGAGATTCCTTGAACTGATCACCACCAAATGCTGCTACACAAGGTTTAATTCCACCAGTTCCAAAAGCAATTACCACCAAACCAACTCCAACAAGAGCTCTGACACAAATAAAGTCAAATTTATACTATAGTCTGCTTAATTTACACTATAATCTACTTGAGAGAAGTAGTACATTTTATGAGGAAATAATTGGCAAATGCTTTAGTCCAATGCTATATTTTGACACCTAGAATTCGTAAGAGAGTTGAGCATCTCACAAAATGTCAATTGATTGATTTATGTCCTTTATGTCTTATATAACAAGCTGACTATATTAATATATTTAGCCCCTCTTAGCTTTGACAGTCAATTCTATATGTACAATATTTGCATTACAATTTCTATTATTCACTCCAAAAAAGTGTAGACCAAACAAACAAGATCATTGGTACTTGTAACTACTGTAACGAACACAGCATATTATTTATTCTACATTATTACTTATTCATTATGATGCCTGCACATGCGTAGGCACATTCGTAGAACTTATTTATGTTTGTTGCTATAACATTATTGTTCAGTTCTGTATTCTCTAATCTTTGTGAACATTAAATATTATTCTTGAACAACTTTACTAACGCCAGAGGACTCTGGTCGTTACAATTGGCGACCCTCTGTCAGGACAAGTCTATCCTGCTACTAGTTGATGTCAGTTAGGGAACTGAAGGCACTGTGTGAAAGCCAACATTCCCCACCGAAGAAACAAAGTCGTTTACGTTCTGGTACTACTAATTTTTGTGCTACGATGGACGACAAGCAAGAGAGAGAACAGCTCGAAGCCTTGGTGGCTGAGTTGCAGACCGAGAACACGGAACTCATTCAAGCCTCTGCGGAGAAAGACAACCAGCTGAATGACCTCCACGCTGAAGTGGCGGATGCTCTAGCGACCGTACAATGTCTGAAAAGACAGCTAGATGAAAGTAGAATCACCGCAGAGCTGGAACGTTTACGAGCGATAGATAAGTTGCGAGAGGAGCATCAAGAAGCTTTGAAGCGTGAACAAGTTCAAGTGGACTACGAGAGGGAGCGTGTCCGAGGCCTTACCGAGTCTTTCGCAACCGAGGAAGCTGCCTTGAAAGTCAAAATTGAGGAGTTGGCAAGAGAAGTGGAAACTTTGTCGGCAGTTGCATCTGCATCTGCTTCTTTGCCAACGGTGGCCATGGTTACGGATGATGCTAGCGGCAAACATTCGGCTTCCTCCGAGCTTGACGGCACAGAAAACACGGAGTTAGATCCTAACGCAGCAGAGTACACTCCAGCTAGTGCAGCAAGTGCAGTTAGCACCAGTGAGTCTACACTTGCAGTTACTATGGCAGAGTTAATTAGAGCTCAGACTGAGGCCTTAGCTGCTCAGACTCAAGCTGCTGCTGCACAGCATTTGCCTCCTTTAAAAACTTTCACTGGTGAGGGTAAGCTCACTGATACAGACAGTTTTGAAAGATGGCTAGAGAGCTTTGAGGAGCGAGCCAAGCTTGTTGGGTGGAATGAGGCTCAACAGTTACATCAGCTAAAGTTGTTACTAGACAAGACTGCTCTACGTGCTTTTCAAATGTTTCCAGAAAAAGATCGTCACAATCTTGAACGAACCAAGGAAGCTCTGAAGAGTAGGTTTAAATCTACAGAAATCGAGGAACTACGTGGGATGGAGTTTCACCACAAAATGCAGACCACAGAGTCTGTTGAGGAGTTGGGTCTGGAGTTGCAGACATTGGCAAACAAGGCTTTTCCCTCCACACCTGCTAAAGACTTCGACAGAATGCTCAAAGGCAGGTTTTTCCAAGCACTCCTTGTGCAATGGCAAAGGAAGTTGGGAGCCCCAAAACCAACTGAAAGTTTTAAGGAGCTTTATGACAGAGCTCGTATTATGGAGCAGCATGAAAAGCAATATGCTGCTGTTGCTGCTACCAGGGGAGAGATTAAACATCCCCACCATGGTGGTAGATACAAGCCATCTAATAACAGTACTGGTGATTACCCAAAGAATGTGGGTACTACTGAAGAGGACAAGGAGAACCATGGTAAAAATACAACTCGTGAGAGGATCTGTTACACTTGTAAGCAGACAGGACATATTTCACAATACTGTCCACAGCAAGGGAGACATCAGGAAGCTGCTGGACGTAATCAGTCCATTACTTCTCGTAACCAAAGGACTTCTGGACTAAGCTATATTGGTTCTTCAACCTCAGTTCGAGGTCAAGGAAGTGCAACTACTTCTCGTAGTGCTGCTGTTCACTCTACATTGGTAGCTCCTGAGAATCTGTCAGAACATCAACTTGAAGAGCTTCTTGCTAAGCGTAGACTTCAGAATGAACAGACCTTGCTTACTGATAGTTTTGGGCATATGAATGTAATCTCAGCTAGCCATTCAAAGGCTGTGGGAGCTACTGTGTGTTTGCCAATTACAATTGAAGGTGTTGCAGTGGAAGCTTTAGTAGACACTGGTTCACAATCAACAGTTATATCAAGGTTGATGCTTCACAAGATTGCTCGACATGCAAGGAGTAAAGGTAAACCTCTACCAATTCTTGAGAAGCCAACTGTACGTCTGTTTGGTAAGGATGGTGCTGGTGGTGGACGAGAATTAATTATTACTGCCCAGTTGCAAGCCAACATTGAGGCTGATGGTGAATCTACATGTGTGACTGTATTTGTTCAACCAAACAGTGATCAGAAGTGTCTGTTAGGCATGAATGTATTGCCAAATTTAGGTTTGAGCATTACTAGAGCTAATGGGGAGTCAGTAATGGGGAGAGAGAGTCCAAACCCCATTGTAGCTCATGTGAGACTAGTACAATCTAGTGCTATCCCCAGTTTGAAAGGCCAGTTTCTGAAGGCACAGGCTATGAGTACTTTGCCAGAGTCATGCAAATCTCAGGTATTGTTTGAGCCTAAGAATGATGTCTTTGAATCTTATGGGCTTAGTAGTCATGAGGCTGTGATTTCTGTGTGTGAGGACGGGTGTATGTATGTTCCTGTACAAAACTGTGAAGGTGTTAGTGTGCATTTAGAAGAAGGCATTGATATTGGTTTAATTAGAGTTGTTGGCAAGGTTGGTACTGAATTGAATTCTTGTGAGTTTAAAAATAGCTTTAATGGTGAATGTGAGGTTGATGTGAGTGAAGATTGGCAGAATGTTAGTGGAGAGAGTAAGAGAAGGTATTGTGATGTTGTGAATGAAGAAAATGGTGGTAATGAGAGTTTGGTTGCTTGTAGTGATGGAAACTGTGTTAGTAATACTGAGGGATCGCTTACTGGTGTTTGTGCAAAGGTGCATAGTGATATGTACGAGAGAACGAAGAAGATCAGTAGTGCTCAACGAGCCAAAAAGTTTCAGTTCGACAAGACAACTAAAATGCCAAAGCTGTCTGTTGGTGACAGGGTTATGGTGTATATGCCAATAGAGGTACAGGGAAAGACACGGAAGTTGGCTAGGCTATTCCACAGTCCTTATAGGATCTTATCTCTCACACCAAATAATGCTGAAGTGGCCCTGGTAGAAAAGCCTGGACAGCAGTCTATCTTTGTTTCATTGAACCGTGTTCGACTTTGCTATCCTGAGATGGAAGATATGACATGGACAGGTCCTAAACAGAAGAGGCATCGAAAGAAAAGGATCAAAGCTAAAGAACCTGAAATCACATATACTAAACTCCTACCTACACATCATGGACCAGTAACTAGGTCACAAGCCAGTCGAGGACGACTTTGAATTCTGGTGGGGGAAATGTAACGAACACAGTATATTATTTATTCTACATTATTACTTATTCATTATGATGCCTGCACATGCGTAGGCACATGCGTAGAACTTATTTATGTTTGTTGCTATAACATTATTGTTCAGTTCTGTATTCTCTAATCTTTGTGAACATTAAATATTATTCTTGAATCACTTTACTAACGCCAGAGGACTCTGGTCGTTACACTACCAACAGACAAGTAAAACCTGATACATGTAATTACCAATGAATAACCCAAAATGATCACAAAAGTTTTTGAAAGTCAAATGTCTTTTAGGCTAACATAAAAATGGTCTGAAAATTCATTATTTGGAAAAGTAACATCACCAACTAGCTCCAATAGTTTGACATTCAATGTACAGTATAATTTACCACTATTTTATGTTCACTTACATATTAATGCCTCGAATAATAGGAACAGCAGACACTGATACAATAACATTGCCAATAGCATATACAATCGAGAGACTTACAATAGTCCTATAAAAAAACTATGTAATTCATGGTACAACTAATAGCCAACTGAAATACCCATATTTTCCAAGACAACTATCCGCAATCAATGCCCCCAAAAGTGGAAGAAGATAACAGAGTACAATGAAAGCATGGTAGATTGCTGTGGAACTATCTTCATTGAACTTCAATTGATTGAGCAGAAATAGAGTCAATACAGCTACAAAGAACAAATTTAACTGCATAAAGTCTTGTATTAAACAGCTGTTTAGATTAACTGTATTTAGTCAGGTAACTTTAAACTCTCACAAAGAAGTCAAACATTCCTTCATATTACATTATCACTATTTCATGATATCAGCTTTTTAATTAAGAAGAAAATACAATCCCAAAATTATTAAAATAAAATGGCAAGGTGAATTATCATTAGAAAAATTAAGATGTAAATCTCCAATCAAAATTGTACATACAATACGTCATTTTTTGTTCGATGAATAGAAAATTAAAATGATACATACCTCTCATTCCATAGTATGAAAATCTTTCACAAAACTCATTTCCAACAATGAAAAAGACTGAGAATGGAAACGTACTCAATTTATGGAATTGCTACAAATAGTAATAGTAATAGTAATAGTATTACCACTACAAACAGATTTCTTCCTCACCAGCACACCCCAAGCTTTCCCACTGATCTTATGTAATCCATACTTATTCGTTAGATCTTCCTTAGTCTTGCCTGTATAAAGTAAAATGTAATTACATACCAACACTAAAGGTACCATTCTAAGTTAAAATAACCTAAATTGGTAGGGTTTTAGACCTCAAAATAATGTTATAAAACCATTATTAAGTGTTCATGTTTTTGCTCATTACCAATTCAAATTCATGAATCATCTACGTAGACAGCTACACAGTAAGACTATAATAAAAATGCACACTTTAGCAATACTTAATCCAAGGTACAACAGAGTGCTGAATTATAGATCAATGAAATATCCAAAATGGAAGTAATTTATAAGTTAAAAATTGAAGAATATATTGATGTGATTTCATTTCTTTACATGAACATCTGCATGAGTATTATTATAGATTGAAGTATAATCATACCATGTTATCTAAAGACAAAGCCAACAGGCTTTGAATTTGCTTTATAGAAACAAGCTATCACATACTACAAAAACTAAATGGCAGAAAAGCACATATGAAACCGGACACTTTAAATAGGAGTGTTAAGTATCAAGAAA
This sequence comes from Diacarnus erythraeanus, assembly GCA_964016965.1. Taxonomy (NCBI): domain Eukaryota; kingdom Metazoa; phylum Porifera; class Demospongiae; order Poecilosclerida; family Podospongiidae; genus Diacarnus; species Diacarnus erythraeanus. The sequence goes on along the minus strand of OZ024673.1, from coordinate 5,127,957 downwards.
GTACAACAGAAACAAAATAATAAGAATAGGAGACGAGGTATTAATGAAATGGAGATCACTGACCAAAATACCTTAAAGCATGCTATAAACAGTATAACACAAGATGATAACGAGATGATGAAAGGAGGGATTTGTACACGTAGAACTAGCCATTAAAAAATTACTACTGTATAGTAGCCAAAAGACTAAAACTACCCATTACTAGATTATGAGTTTTAACTATAATAATTTAGAACTACAGAACCACAGGTAATGTCCTTTCTCCTACAGGAAAATTAGATTTAAATACACATATTAACACAGTTACCAACTGTCCAAACACACAGACCATTTGAGAAATCTAATTTCACAGAATTTTAAGTCCTTTGGCCACTACAGTATTATTAGCAAGCTTTATGTAGCAGAGCCTTGTTCCCTTGTACTTGATAACAAAATATAATCCTTCAACCAGATAGTAATATGTGCTTAATTTAGCAGACATTTCACATAACTGTGTTACATTATATCACACTACTGTATTCAGGTTAGGTATTTACACCAATGAATTCACTGAAGGCATCCAAAGAAACAATACTCATCTTCCTTGGCCTTTAATGGTGTCCATACATCCTCCTCCCAATCAGATATCTACCATTGCCAAAAATGAATACCTCTGGATCTAGCAGCATAGAAGAACCAATCTATATAGTGACATAACATTACTACACACTCTAAGAATTTGATGACTGACTATGACTGATCAGATAAACGACTGTTCATCTGACTCATTCTTGGTCTGCAGGCTTCTTTCACTGTACTCTAGGTTAATTTTTAACTTGTGTAGTAAAGTTATGGTACTATATAGATCAGTGCTTATTGCATGTTGCCACTCCAATCAGTTCCAGAGGGTGTATGAGCATCCATAACAAAACTACAGAAATTAAGTGTATTAATGATCGAGGAATAAAAACTTGAACTAAGCATGAATGGACAGTAATAAATTATTATGAAATGTATGAACCTGTAGTCACACATGTCACACAACTACTCCTATCCCTGTGTATCCTATGGGACAGTCACCAGTAGAGTACAAAATAACTTATACACCAAAACCAATTCTCTCATCTCCCCTTGTCCTTTATCTAGGGATGTCCACATTATGCTGGCATAATTTTGAGCATAATAGGTTTAAGTGAGCATTGGGAATTATGTTGGCATTTTGGGGGAGTTAATTAACCACAATGTCTATTTTACTTCCTAGAAGGCTGGATACTATCTTGTGGAAAAAGGATTTAGCTAATTGGGCCTCTGCTTTTAAGCTATCATACTTGTGCAGCCTAGCTCAGCAACTGCTGAACGTGTCTTTTCACTACAAAGTTCATTTACACACCAACAGAACAATTCACTTGAAGATTTATATTGAATGTTACAATATAATTTTTAAACCACAATGTGCATGGGAGCATAACAGGTAATTCTATGAGCATAATAGGTAAATTCCTGGAATTGCTGGCATAGCATAATGGGAAAAATTGTGAGCATAATGTGGACATCCCTACCTTTATCCTGTTTACACTAAGCAGGACAATGCTATAAAATGTCTGAAGTGGACGGAGGGTGGGTTTTGTTTTTGAATTCATGTTTCTATACTTCCTTACATTGTGACCCTATATCCATCACTTTTTCTAGTTAGCTATAGCTAGCTTGCTAGCTTATTACCTGAGATTTCATTATTTTTATCCATGACGAACTTGATCTCGACCTAGTAGATAGCTAGATAGAGGTAAACAACAGGTGGCTGTTACTATTAATTATTCATAATGGACCGTCATGACACATGACATCTATGACAATTATTATAGTGAGTAGAGATAAAAAAATAAATGGTAAAGCGTCGACATAGCAGATAGGTAGGCCCAACCCACAAAAAACAATAACAATCAGTCTTAGTTAAGCTAACTAGTTACATCAACTGATGGCAGAGAATTTTCAATGGCCGTGGCAATATAATTTTCCACCCTTTTTTACTATTCAACCGAACAGTGATACAAGACAAAAACAGGTTGAAGCCTGGTGTGATTTGGTGTTGAACTACCACAAAGCAACTAAATCGTATGTTTTGGATGTGAACGAAGCTACAGGACTTCCACTCTTTTACAATGACAAAATTAATCGTAAGTTCGCTTTCACAAGAAGGGGGTGTGGTTTAGGAAGGGATGGGGAATGCAGTGCATGATACCAGAACATAACAAGAGCATTTAAGTAGGGAATAAACAAGCTCTATCTCCTACCAATGTAACACTGGTAGCACCCCATTAGAAGGTGTGGTAATGTACCAGACTTTATTTGGGAATTCATGTCACTGTAGATTTCGAGCCTTTAGCTAGCCCATCATCCTTTACACTCATATCTTACTATTTGACAACTTTTTTATGAAAGGGATAGTGACATAAGACTATTAAGTGCAGCAGGGACATTTACAGTTATTGCAAAAATGTTCCCAAGTAGATAAGACTTGTAAAGCAGTAGAAGATACATGAAAAATAAGGTAAAGTACACATTGTTTATCAGTGGCTTTTCGAGCAAACTAGGATTCAGTTCTGGTATCTACTTCTCTAATTGTGCTATTTCACAGCTGCATTCATGTTAGCCATTAAAAATGCCCCCTAAGTCTGTATTCACAATGTCACTGCCTCCTTAAAAGGTCATGGAGCAAGCTAAGGTCACAGTGTACTGTGGAACTAGTATTCAACATTCCAGTTATTTACATCTAACCTCCACATACCACACTAATAGCTTCCCATATCTTTTGATTTTTGTGTTCAGCGAGTAGACTAGCAAGAAATTCATTCAATCACATTTTGCATAATTATAATACCACACTGAATTTTATCTTCAACTTGTCAAAACATTTGTTGTGGATGCAGCTGAATCTTTCATGCACTGTTCACCAAAAAGAGGATATGAAGCTTGAAATCTGAAGGCAGAAATGTGTCAATAATATTTGGATGGGATTTTTGTTCTATGTTGTTCAAACCTAGCTTCTGCTTGTGTAGCATTAAGACTGAAAACCTTACAAAAACATTATGCTAAATAGTGGGACAGCATAGCTGAAAAATTGTTCACTTTTCAATAAATTTACAAACAAATTTGGATACTGGACACCTCCAATTTGACCTTTGGTGGCCTCTAGGTGCTAATTAAGGTACGTAACTAGTTTTCTTATCTTGATCAAATCTGTTCATGTTGGATCTCAAATGAAAGCTCTCGTTGTAAGGAGCAGTATGAAATTTGAATCACATTTATGCCTGCTTTTCTACAGCTATGCTAGTATAGCTGTTTGTTTTATGGTTCTGCAGGCTAAAAGCTCACAGCTGACTGATTTGCAAGTCGAAGCTTCCACAACATAGAGACAACACCAATGCATGACTCAGAATATCTTTCATCACTGGTACTAACAAAAAAGCTTATTCACAAAACTTTTCTCAGTTACTATAAACTTTTCTATCCTCTATAAATGATCTCCACTTTCTGCTAATCCTGAAGGCAGATTGATTTATCAAGTGCCTAAAATTGTGGTGAATAAAGAGGGACAGATCTAGTGGACATTTTAAGTGATCCAGAGAAATTATGTAACTTAAAAAAAAAGATAGAAGACAAGTAATCCAGGGAATGTATAAGCTTAACGGTCCGCAATAAAACTATCTTAGACTGTTGATCATGCTTACTTAAGTTAGATCAAGAATAAACTTTTCCAGTATATAAAAGTATGCTAATAAACTCGATTGTTTATTAAACTATGTTGTTTTAGCCTTATAACCACCAAACACCTAATATTCTTATCACTTCATTGTTATGTACCAGCTACATCAGTGCATACTATATCCTCCCTCATTATAAGCCCCTATCTTCACTCTGATGCCATCTTTCTATTTATGGACATAGGACTGCAAGTAAATTTTCGTAAATTTTTGTTACTTTAGGAAAATTGACTACCGAAAATATCAACTTGGTTCTAGAAGCCCTTGAAGTTAGAGGTAATAGTTAGCATGCTCACACTTACTAGAATACCCCTTCCTCTTTGTCACCAGTAGTCAAATGCTTCCTAAGCTTAACAAATGATTATACCTTGTTTTTCTTTTCTATAAAGCCATATGGCCCTTTGTTAAGACCACAATGGCTGTATTATATATTGAGGGGGTTAACTACAAGATTAATTTGACTTAGTTCTATTCCATATCCACAGAACTGTTTTTCTTTTGTACATTTTGCATGTAAAGCCTTCAAAATACTAGTAGTAGCTATATTTTTAAATATACCATTCCAAACTAATAATAGGCCATGACACACATAGCTATACCACATATATATTTATTGCACATTAGTGCATCTTAATTCCATTTATTGAGTACTATATTACCGTAATGGATGTTCTTCTTCCACAACATAATTCATTATGTTGCAGGTAATATTGACTGGCTGGATAAGCAAAAGACCAGATGTTTGATAATGTGGCGCTCTCCTCTAGAATGGGGTGAACTTGTATATAAATGGGTAAGTACATGTATTTGATACCCCTTGTAATATTAAAGAGCATGTGGGGTGTGCATGGTATAATTTCTTTTCATTGCTCCTATTTTCATGATTCATATGGACTATACTATCACTGTTACACAAAAAAAAATATTCCTTTATCTAATCTAATGACTAATTATATGAGTTAATTAATACATTGTTTTAACTTTCAAAGTTTACTTTTACCAGTAGGCTTCCTTTCAAGAACTACCGTAGATCCAGTTATTTTCAAGACACTTTATTTTCACTGATCTCATAAAATCTTGTATTATGAAGCAATTCACGTTTTCACTGGCGGGGAGAGATTTCAATTAGGTAATGCTTTTGAATCTATAGTGTATTAATATTGAAGTTTTTTTATTTTTGCTTCCCTTTACCTACCGCGAAAATAGCGAAATTAAAGTGACAGTGAAATTAACCGGATCTACCATAGATAACATCAAAATTCCTTTTTGATGGGGCATTGCTCTTTTATGCCAGTTGTTTGTTGACATTAACTGAATAATGTGGTCTAGTGCTGATTTGAGGCATGTGACCAATGAGGTTAACACATTTTCTCACTAGTTACCTTGTTGCTAGCATGAGCATGATAAAATAGCATTGCTTAGTTGAGTGCTCTAATATTTCATTGAAAAAATCATTACTACAAGGTAATTCAGGCCAAAAAAAATTCCTGTTATTAGTTCCATAAGCTCAGTTTCATAATAATATGCTTGTGTTTAAAAAAAAATTACACATCATGTCTGCCACTGTAAAATTAGGAGGCTCTCATGGCCAAGTTTGGTGTCATCATTGTGCTCTAGCTAGCTACCTAATGTATGTCATCATGAGTATTTCTAAGGGCCCCACTTTGGAGAATGTTTCAAGTACAGCTTGACTATACTTTTGTCAAGCTCTTGGAAGTCTCTCTCTCCATAGATGATAGAAATTGAGAAGGGATTGTAAATGAAGTAGAAATTTGGGGGGGGGGGGCCATGCATGTCACGGTTGTGTAATTGGAGATTACAAAGAAGCAAGGAAGTAAAAATGTCCACTTAAATTGTAAGGTCTACTTTGTATGCATTTCTTACTGAGAATACTCCTGAAATAAGTGATATATGGAAGAAGGCTAGAGAGGATGTTCGATTATTCCTCTCTAAGATAAGTTTTCTTGTAGAATTTGATGCTTTCTCCCAATGCCTGTGTATGGCTATAGACACAATAATGTCTATACTAACTGAGCAAGGTGTGTACTTAGAAAAAAATTGTGTAAATCCTATCAACCATTATTGGCTATGTAACACTTGCAAAGAATAACTTCACTCAGAAAATTCCATTGGCTGTGACTCTTGTTTACAGTAGGCTTATAAAAAAAATTAAAGAATAGAAAAGAACAAACATAACTACATTTCAGTTAATGCATATATAATAGTATGAGTTACTTTGAGTGTTGTCTCTTTCGTGTTGAGAAACAACTAAGGTAGGTGCATCACATTAATTTTATAGATAAGATCCAGTGCTGATGATCCCTGGATTCTCAATGAAGCTGTGATGTTGATAAACTGTTTAATATCTGTGTGTCATTGCATTCTCCTCTGGTTCTTTGCTTGCTAAAAAAGGCTTGACATTATCTTGGCAGAATCATTCAGAAAGCAAGACTCGACCCCAGGAAGGGAGGTGCAAGTTCTAGAAAGAATTCACTATAACAGGACATAAAAAAATAAAATTAAACAAATGCTCGTCTTTAATTATATTCACCAGAAATTTTTAATGTTTCCCAGATCTCAGTGGAAAACATCATCTTCTTCTTTGCTGCTTTAGAGAATTCATCTCTTTGTGGAACAACATTTATCCAGCTACTAAGGTAGTAGAAAAACTCATCCTTTAGCCACTACAGTTCGTATATAGTACAAGAAGAAATAATTATTATTCTGCTCACCAGAAGCAAAGTGATCAGCTCTATATTGATATACATAGATGATGACTGTAACACCCTGGGTAGCTAGCAGTGTACAAGTATATCTCAAAACATTTAATACACTATTCACAATGACTGACAATTGGTAATGACTATCTACAATGAGTAAAAGTGCACAAGCTTAAATGCACACATTTATAATTATACTGGTACGGCATCACAATACTAGTAATTACATCTAGTTTCCTGTTCATAGTTTACCACAATGACTTCTTATAATTTGTACAGTGGCAGACCTAAAACTTGGAATGAGGATTGTAAATATGTACCAACACTCTGAATGAACGTTGTTTAGACCTTCCACTCAATGTTTACAACTCAGTAGATCTTGAATAACAGGCATCTTGGGCATACATTGAATTCCTTTCCTTTACATTAAGGCAAAAAAAAAATTGAACTGTTTCACAAACCTCTGTGTCTCTAAGGAATCATATTCTAACATTGATAATACAGAAGAATTGAGAATCAGATGGGGTGGAATGGGTTGGGTGCACTCTAGCTATTGCAGTTCAAAGTATCCACTAGTCAGTACAATCAACAAGGGGGTACATAGTTATAGTAGAAGTAAATGCACATTGATATGTGATGGTAGAATATTACAAAAGCAAGCATGTACATTATGAATAATTCTGCATATATTAGAGATAATGATTACCTATGCTGCAAGATTCACTCATGATGACAACACGCTTTAGCTTGATCTTAGGAAGCCACTTCCAACCGTACCTCCTCTGCTTTCTTCTATAAAGGTTTCAATGCATGTCCAACTGATGTACTGTCCATTGTTCTATTCACACATATACAACAGCAATAGGTTTAAATAAGGCATGTAGTTTCTAAGTCAAAGTTGTTATATATAGACTAGCAAGAGCTTAAAATATCACGGCTAATGTGTTATTATTATTAAAGCTCTAATTAAAGCATCAGAACACACTAAAGGAAAACTATCTGCCATAAAAAAATAATTCTTATACCCAATAGGTGAAGTGGTGCTTCAATTGGAGTATTTAAGGTGTGCCAAGACTAGCAATTTAACTATATAAGCCACTCGCCCATAATGCCAGAGTCTGGTATTACTCTAACTAAGTGAATTGGCAAAAACAGTTCCTCATAGTTTTAATGAGGTGGGCCTTATCAATATCTCTTGAGTAGGGTCATCACTATAAATGTTAATAGTTTTATAAGTTAATACTGTTTTATGCATCCAAAAGAGTGAGGCACCATCCCATGTGAATCCCTCTACTCTGAAGCCTGACAGTTCAAGATTATAAACAGCTTCCACATCATGGAAAAGTTTATTAACTATAGTACTTTTATGTGTTTTCTAAAAAAAAAATTTTCAAGTTATGGCCGACCAATAGTACTAATTAACATAAATCATGTATTTCTGATGACATAGACTAATGTTTCAAATTATCAAATTGATTGTTTATATCACCCCGATCAACAAATAAATCCAAGGAGTTGATAGTTATGAAATACAGTTGGTTACTTTAGAAGAATCTCCACATGTATCTTGAAATGATGACACCAAGGCCACCCCATTTATATAGCTGCATTACAAGAGGACTTGCACATGGGATGGACATGTGATGACGTGCACACATGATGATGCACATGTAGAAATCTTCACAGATAGGGAGGGATGTTACACCTGATTACACATGTCCCCGATTATTAGCACATTATACCCCTCATAATTTTTGAGGCAACGAAGCATGGTCAACCTAATCAGATTGTAATAATAATTTATCATGGAGAAAAGCAAGCAAAACACTCTTATAATGAAAGACGAGGAAGTTCATATTGTTACTGTAGCGTTAAAACTGTCTGGAGAATTCATAGGTTTAGGTTTCTTTCTAGGCCTTCCCTTAGCTAGCTTTACAGTTACTTGCTTTTTTCCATTCAGCGTCTTTTTGGGAATTCAGCCAAGCCAAAACCTCTGACTAATTTATTTAATGATCTACAAATTGACACATACTATGTCTACATTTAACCATCAGCAAGTGGGAACAAGTCACATTTGGGCTATGCTATGACACAAAATATGTCATAATAATTATGTTGATACCAATTATCACCAAGTTTGGGGGAAATGTAAAACTAATAGATCTGCATACCAGGAGAAATTAGCTACTCCAAACCTCTTCCCATATAAAATCACACACGCACACTTTTTATGTTTTGGGCAGCTTCTGCTGGCCAACATTATGTCAACAAGTTTTGCAGCAATATAATTGTGGTCATTAATTTCATTTTATAGGCACAGAAAAATGGGTTAGAAGACAGTGTTTGTACATTATATGAGATACATTCCGGAGATGATAGCACAAATGAAGGTAAACTGTTCTCTAGGTCATGCCGTCATTTTTTAAGACTGGATTTGTGATACAAATAAATGTAATTATTTACTACCTTTAAGTACTAACACTTTCCTGCATAAAATAGTGGTGACTTTGATACAGCACTTTAGGTGAAAGTCATATCTTCTTTTAATCGAATATCACCACACTAGAGGGATGCTATGCCAATCTAAGAAAGGAGTAATCAATGTTTCCCTCTAAAAAATTTTTTATTAACTTATTTTTTATCATCACCTACCCTGTTAGCATCTATAGCATTTGGAAGGAGAAAGCTGATGAATCACCTAAAACACTGGAAGCAGAGGCTAACATGCTACTCTGCTAGTAAAATATACATAAAATAGTGTACTCTTATTGTAGAAATGACCAAATCATGCAATACTAGTTTTTACTTGGACTGGGTGTAGTGGATATTGATAAACCTCTTATAATGCCACTTTCATTTGTTGATGACATTTACTGCTCGTTTTCTCTACATTTAGAGTTTTATGGGATAGAGATCTGGTTACTAAAGAAGGCTATACAATCTCTTACTAAACAAGGAAAGGCTGAACTTATTGTTGGAACATCTCTAGATGATTCAGATACTGGAGTTAAATTTTTTTCATAAAAATATATTTTGCTATCCCAATAATTCGTACTTTGTGAAATCAGTACAATATGTTAAGGAATAATTATTAATTTATTTCATGAATATGACCTGGGCATTGATCCTCAAAATATCATTTTATAGTGATGAATAAGTGAAAATCCAAGGAAAATTATCCATTTCCATCCAAGATATCAGACAATCTAAGCTAACCTTTTTGTATAGTTGTGAATAACAAAGAAAAAATTCTACTTGTATCTATTGGCTATTATGTTTTAAAAGTAGTGGGTATAGTGGTGTAAGTGCAAGGAAAGGTATCCTTTTTTATTTAAGTCGTCTAGCTTTTTTTTTTAAATAATCTAAATGAGCCTTTATAGACTGGTATTGATCAGTTAAGATTCAAGGTGATCTATTTTATATAAATTAGATATTATATTGTATTAGTTGGTGTATTAAGGTAGGTACAAAAGAATATTTACTTCCATCAGCTTTTATTTTTGACATGATCTAAACTAACATTTTGATCAAATGAAAAAAATCTCTAACTGATCTATTATAAATCTAGATCAGCTATCATATATTATTATTTTAATGCGGTCAGTATTTTGTAAACTTTCTTTCCATCCAAGTCGTTTAGCATATTTCAACATGATATAAACTAGACAAGTCCCTGTCCATTTAAATATTTTTGACAAAGCAAAAATTCATAGTAGTAAATAAAGTAATATTTTATAGAAGTTGTATAGAAGTAATTATCTAAACAAACCTTGGTCTGTTTAACATTTTAATACAAGTTACAGTAGACGTGAGTATAGTAGTATAAGTAAATTCATTTCTATCAAAGTTGTATAGCTTTGATTTTTGATGTACTGTGATGATCTTAATAGATTGGTTATGAGCATTTAGGTAAAAGAAAAATCTAGTTGATCTATATTGGCTATATTAGTGCATTTTAATTCATACTATTATAATGGCGACCACAATAATAGAAGGGTTATTCCTAAGACTATATTAAAAAATTTTTTCATTAATGAAAATGAGGACAAATCAACATTAAAATAAAATTTTTTCCCTTGATATAGAAAAAAAATAAATAAATCTATAAGTCAAAAAAATAATGAAAATAGACTGAAAAAAATCTACATAAATATAATTGAGGTCTATATATTATAGGTAAACTTAAATTTGAACATTGTTGACTTACATAGAAATAAATATTAAATTAATTTTTAACCTTAATTGAAAATCAATTTTTACTAATATAAAAAAAAACAGCTAACTAGATTATGTTTTATTTTGGTAGGTATTGTGGTGCAGATTAAAGGAAAAATAGACATTTCCATCCAAGTCATCTTACCATCTTTTTTGACATAATTATTATTTAAAATGTTAATAATAGGCTTATCTTAGTGCTTTTATGCCTTTTCTTAAAATAAATTTCAAGTTATAACAGACAAGTAAATACAAATGCAGAGTAATTATTTTAGTAGGTATTGTGGTGTAAATTGAAGGCCATTTCCATCCAAGTTGACTTAAATTCTTTTTAAATATTTCAAATGTTCATAATAGGATTATCAAAGTGCTTTTAAGCATTTTGTTAGAAAAAAAATTTCAAGATATAGCCGACAAATAGTATTTATCACATTTAATTGGGTATTGTAATAAAGATTAAAGAAAAAATATTCATTTACATCAAAGTTTTCTTACCTTCTTTTTGACTTATATATTTAAAATGTTCATTTAAGACTTAGCATAGGGCTTTTAAGTGTTATGTAAAAAAATCTAAAAAAAAAATAACTAAAGCTGACTATAATAATTTGTTTTAGTAAATATTGTGGAGTAGATTTTAAAAAAATATCAATTTCCATTCTTAACTTCTTTAGAATTAAGATAAGTCTAAAATGAACATTTTAAATATACATGTCAAGAAAGAAGGTAAGACAACTTGGATGGAAATTGATATATTTCCTATAATATAAACCACAATACCAATTAAAATAAAATATATTAGTCTGCTTTAGTACTATTGGTCGGCTATCTATTTTTTTAAGTATAGGCATAAAAGTACTAAACTTAGCGAATAATGACAATTTTAAATAATATATACGTCAAAAAAGAAGGTAAAACGACTTGGATAAAATGGATATATTTTTTAATCTACATCACAATACCTGCTAAAATAAAATATCTTAGTCCTATTGGTCAGCTATAACTTCAAAAGTTTTTTTAAGAAAAGGCATAAAAGTACTAAGATAACCCTATTAAGAACATTTTAAATATATATGTAAAAAAATAAGGTAAGACAACTTGGCTGAAAATGGATATTTTTCCTTTAATCTACACCAAAATACCCACTAAAATAAAATATCTTTAACTGCTTTAGTAATATTGTCGGCTATAAATCCAAATCTTATGCATAAAAGTAATAAAGTAAGCCTATTATCAGCATTTAAAATATATAAGTCGTCTTACCTACTTTTTTATATATATAATTAAAATGTTAAAAATAGGTTTATTTGTGCCTTTTCTTAATTAAGAAAAATTTAAAGTTATAGACGAAATATAGTACAAATGCAGAGTAAGTATTATGGTGTAAATTAAAGGAAAAATATAAATTTTTATCCAAGTCATCTTAACTTCTTTTTAAATAGTTAAAATATACATAACAGGCTTATCAAAGTGCTTTTAAGCATTTGGTAAGAAAAAAATTTAAAGATATAGAGGACAAATATTAATAAAGCTGTTTATTATATTGTATTTTAAAAGGTATTGTTTAAAGAAAAAATATTAATTTAAATCCAAGTCATCATACGCTCTTTTTTGACTAATATATTAAAATGTTCATTTAAGACTTATAATACTTTCAAGTGTAGGGTAAAAAATATATAAAAAAACCAATAACTAAAGCTGACTATAATATTTTAAGTATTATGATGTAAATAAAAAAAAATTCCATTTCCATTCTTAAAATCTTCTTTAGAATTTAGATATGTCAGGAAAGAAGGTATATAAGACAACTTGGATGGAAATGAATATATTTAAAATCACAATACAAAATAAAATAAAATATAATTATCTGCTTTAGTATTAGTCAGAAATAACTAAAAATATATATTTTTTTAGTTATTTTATTTTAGTAGGTATTGTGGTGTAAATTAAAGGAAAAATATCTATTTATATACAAGTCTTCATTTGGTAAATTTTTATATGGTTATAATAAAAAGTATAAAATCATAAAGGAAAGACGATACATTGAAAAAAAAAACTAATGAATATTTATGAGGTAACTGTATACCGTAACTTTAAAAGTAACAAATTAAGAGAATTTTAAATGTATATGTCAAAAAAGAAGGTAAGAAGACTTGGATTGAAATGGATACTTTTCCTTTAATCTACACCTCTTTAGCTACTAAAATAAAATATCTTCGTCTTCCTTAGTACTGTCGATCAGCTACAACTCAAAAATTTTTTTTTTTGTTAAAACGCTTAAAAGTACTAAGATAAGCCTATTATGAGCATTTTAAATGTATATGTCAAAAAAGGAGGTAAGAAGACTTGGATTGAAATGGATACTTTTCCTTTAATCTACACCTCTTTAGCTACTAAAATAAAATATCTTCGTCTTCCTTAGTACTGTCGATCAGCTACAACTCAAAAATAATTTTTTTTGTTAAAAAGCTTTAAGTACTAAGATAAGCCTATTATGAGCATTTTAAATGTATATGTCAAAAAAGGAGGTAAGAATACTTGGATTGAAATGGATACTTTTCCTTTAATCTACACCTCTTTAGCTACTAAAATAAAATATCTTCGTCTTTTTTAGTACTGTCGATCAGCTAAAACTCAAAAATATTTTTTTTTGTAAAAACGCTTAAAAGTACTAAGATAAGCCTATTATGAGCATTTTAAATGTATATGTCAAAAAAGGAGGTAAGAAGACTTGGATTGAAATGGATACTTTTCCTTTAATCTACACCTCTTTAGCTTCTAAAATAAAATATCTTCGTCTTTTTTAGTACTGTCGATCAGCTACAACTCAAAAATATTTTTTTTTGTTAAAACGCTTAAAAGTACTAAGATAAGCCTATTATGAGCATTTTAAATGTATATGTCAAAAAAGGAGGTAAGAAGACTTGGATTGAAATGGATACTTTTCCTTTAATCTACACCTCTTTAGCTACTAAAATAAAATATCTTCGTCTTCCTTAGTACTGTCGATCAGCTACAACTCAAAAATATTTTTTTTGTTAAAACGCTTAAAAGTACTAAGATAAGCCTATTATGAGCATTTTAAATGTATATGTCAAAAAAAGAGGTAAGAAGACTTGGATTGAAATGGATACTTTTTCTTTAATCTACACCTCATTAACTACTAAAATAAAATATCTTCGTCTTCCTTAGTACTGTCGATCAGCTACAACTCAAAAATATTTTTTTTTGGTTAAAACGCTTAAAAGTACTAAGATAGGCCTATTATGAGCATTTTAAATGTATATGTCAAAAAAGGAGGCAAGAAGACTTGGATTGAAATGGATACTTTTCCTTTAATCTACACCTCTTTAGCTACTAAAATAAAATATCTTTGTCTTTTTTAGTACTGTCGATCAGCTACAACTCAAAAATATTTTTTTTTGTTAAAACGCTTAAAAGTACTAAGATAAGCCTATTATGAGCATTTTAAATGTATATGTCAAAAAAGGAGGTAAGAAGACTTGGATTGAAATGGATACTTTTCCTTTAATCTACACCTCTTTAGCTACTAAAATAAAATATCTTCGTCTTCCTTAGTACTGTCGATCAGCTACAACTCAAAAATATTTTTTTATTTTAAAACGCTTAAAAGTACTAAGATAAGCCTATTATGAGCATTTTAAATGTATATGTCAAAAAAGGAGGTAAGAAGACTTGGATTGAAATGGATACTTTTCCTTTAATCTACACCTCTTTAGCTACTAAAATAAAATATCTTCGTCTTCCTTAGTACTGTCGATCAGCTACAACTCAAAAATATTTTTTTTGTTAAAACGCTTAAAAGTACTAAGATAAGCCTATTATGAGCATTTTAAATGTATATGTCAAAAAAGGAGGTAAGAAGACTTGGATTGAAATGGATACTTTTCCTTTAATCTACACCTCTTTAGCTACTAAAATAAAATATCTTCGTCTTTTTTAGTACTGTCGATCAGCTACAACTCAAAAATATTTTTTTTGTTAAAACGCTTAAAAGTACTAAGATAAGCCTATTATGAGCATTTAAAATGTATATGTCAAAAAAGGAGGTAAGAAGACTTGGATTGAAATGGATACTTTTTCTTTAATCTACACCTCATTAACTACTAAAATAAAATATCTTCGTCTTCCTTAGTACTGTCGATCAGCTACAACTCAAAAATATTTTTTTTTGGTTAAAACGCTTAAAAGTACTAAGATAGGCCTATTATGAGCATTTTAAATGTATATGTCAAAAAAGGAGGTAAGAAGACTTGGATTGAAACGGATACTTTTCCTTTAATCTACACCTCTTTAGCTACTAAAATAAAATATCTTCGTCTTCCTTAGTACTGTCGATCAGCTACAACTCAAAAATATTTTTTTTTGTTAAAACGCTTAAAAGTACTAAGATAAGCCTATTATGAGCATTTTAAATGTATATGTCAAAAAAAGAGGTAAGAAGACTTGGATTGAAATGGATACTTTTCCTTTAATCTACACCTCTTTAGCTACTAAAATAAAATATCTTCGTCTTCCTTAGTACTGTCGATCAGCTACAACTCAAAAATATTTTTTTTTGTTAAAACGCTTAAAAGTACTAAGATAAGCCTATTATGAGCATTTTAAATGTATATGTCAAAAAAGGAGGTAAGAAGACTTGGATTGAAATGGATACTTTTCCTTTAATCTACACCTCTTTAGCTACTAAAATAAAATATCTTCGTCTTCCTTAGTACTGTCGATCAGCTACAACTCAAAAATATTTTTTTTGTTAAAACGCTTAAAAGTACTAAGATAAGCCTATTATGAGCATTTTAAATGTATATGTCAAAAAAGGAGGTAAGAAGACTTGGATTGAAATGGATACTTTTCCTTTAATCTACACCTCTTTAGCTACTAAAATAAAATATCTTCGTCTTTTTTAGTACTGTCGATCAGCTACAACTCAAAAATATTTTTTTTTGTTAAAACGCTTAAAAGTACTAAGATAAGCCTATTATGAGCATTTAAAATGTATATGTCAAAAAAAGAGGTAAGAAGACTTGGATTGAAATGGATACTTTTTCTTTAATCTACACCTCATTAACTACTAAAATAAAATATATTCATCTTCCTTAGTACTGTCGATCAGCTACAACTCAAAAATATTTTTTTTTGGTTAAAACGCTTAAAAGTACTAAGATAGGCCTATTATGAGCATTTTAAATGTATATGTCAAAAAAGGAGGTAAGAAGACTTGGATTGAAATGGATACTTTTCCTTTAATCTACACCTCTTTAGCTACTAAAATAAAATATCTTCGTCTTTTTTAGTACTGTCGATCAGCTACAACTCAAAAATATTTTTTTTTGTTAAAGAGCTTTAAGTACTAAGATAAGCCTATTATGAGCATTTTAAATGTATATGTCAAAAAAGGAGGTAAGAAGACTTGGATTGAAATGGATACTTTTCCTTTAATCTACACCTCTTTAGCTACTAAAATAAAATATCTTCGTCTTCCTTAGTACTGTCGATCAGCTACAACTCAAAAATATTTTTTTTGTTAAAACTCTTAAAAGTACTAAGATAAGCCTTTTATGAGCATTTTAAATGTATATGTCAAAAAAGGAGGTAAGAAGACTTGGATTGAAATGGATACTTTTTCTTTAATCTACACCTCATTAACTACTAAAATAAAATATCTTCGTCTTCCTTAGTACTGTCGATCAGCTACAACTCAAAAATATTTTTTTTTGTTAAAACGCTTAAAAGTACTAAGATAAGCCTATTATGAGCATTTTAAATGTATATGTCAAAAAAAGAGGTAAGAAGACTTGGATTGAAATGGATACTTTTTCTTTAATCTACATCTCATTAACTACTAAAATAAAATATCTTCGTCTTCCTTAGTACTGCCGATCAGCTACAACTCAAAAATATTTTTTTTTGGTTAAAACGCTTAAAAGTACTAAGATAAGCCTATTATGAGCATTTTAAATGTATATGTCAAAAAAGGATGTATGAAGACTTGGATTGAAATGGATACTTTTCCTTTAATCTACATCTATTTAGCTACTAAAATAAAATATCTTCGTCTTCCTTAGTACTGTCGATCAGCTACAACTCAAAAATAATTTTTTTTGTTAAAAAGCTTTAAGTACTAAGATAAGCCTATTATGAGCATTTTAAATGTATATGTCAAAAAAGGAGGTAAGAAGACTTGGATTGAAATGGATACTTTTCCTTTAATCTACACCTCTTTAGCTACTAAAATAAAATATCTTCGTCTTCCTTAGTACTGTCGATCAGCTACAACTCAAAAATATTTTTTTTGTTAAAACGCTTAAAAGTACTAAGATAAGCCTTTTATGAGCATTTTAAATGTATATGTCAAAAAAAGAGGTAAGAAGACTTGGATTGAAATGGATACTTTTTCTTTAATCTACACCTCATTAACTACTAAAATAAAATATCTTCGTCTTCCTTAGTACTGTCGATCAGCTACAACTCAAAAATATTTTTTTTTGTTAAAACGCTTAAAAGTACTAAGATAAGCCTATTATGAGCATTTTAAATGTATATGTCAAAAAAGGAGGTAAGAAGACTTGGATTGAAATGGATACTTTTTCTTTAATCTACATCTCATTAACTACTAAAATAAAATATCTTCGTCTTCCTTAGTACTGCCGATCAGCTACAACTCAAAAATATTTTTTTTTGGTTAAAACGCTTAAAAGTACTAAGATAAGCCTATTATGAGCATTTTAAATGTATATGTCAAAAAAGGATGTATGAAGACTTGGATTGAAATGGATACTTTTCCTTTAATCTACATCTATTTAGCTACTAAAATAAAATATCTTCGTCTTCCTTAGTACTGTCGATCAGCTACAGCTCAAAAATAATTTTTTTTGTTAAAAAGCTTTAAGTACTAAGATAAGCCTATTATGAGCATTTTAAATGTATATGTCAAAAAAGGAGGTAAGAAGACTTGGATTGAAATGGATACTTTTCCTTTAATCTACACCTCTTTAGCTACTAAAATAAAATATCTTCGTCTTCCTTAGTACTGTCGATCAGCTACAACTCAAAAATATTTTTTTTGTTAAAACGCTTAAAAGTACTAAGATAGGCCTATTATGAGCATTTTAAATGTATATGTCAAAAAAGGAGGTAAGAAGACTTGGATTGAAATGGATAGTTTTCCTTTAATCTACACCTCTTTAGCTACTAAAATAAAATATCTTCGTCTTTTTTAGTACTGTCGATCAGCTACAACTCAAAAATATTTTTTTTTGTTAAAACGCTTAAAAGTACTAAGATAAGCCTATTATGAGCATTTTAAATGTATATGTCAAAAAAGGAGGTAAGAAGACTTGGATTGAAATGGATACTTTTCCTTTAATCTACACCTCTTTAGCTACTAAAATAAAATATCTTCGTCTTCCTTAGTACTGTCGATCAGCTACAACTCAAAAATATTTTTTTTGTTAAAACGCTTAAAAGTACTAAGATAAGCCTATTATGAGCATTTTAAATGTATATGTCAAAAAAGGAGGTAAGAAGACTTGGATTGAAATGGATACTTTTCCTTTAATCTACACCTCTTTAGCTACTAAAATAAAATATCTTCGTCTTTTTTAGTACTGTCGATCAGCTACAACTCAAAAATATTTTTTTTTGTTAAAACGCTTAAAAGTACTAAGATAAGCCTATTATGAGCATTTAAAATGTATATGTCAAAAAAAGAGGTAAGAAGACTTGGATTGAAATGGATACTTTTTCTTTAATCTACACCTCATTAACTACTAAAATAAAATATATTCATCTTCCTTAGTACTGTCGATCAGCTACAACTCAAAAATATTTTTTTTTTGTTAAAACGCTTAAAAGTACTAAGATAGGCCTATTATGAGCATTTTAAATGTATATGTCAAAAAAGGAGGTAAGAAGACTTGGATTGAAATGGATACTTTTCCTTTAATCTACACCACTTTAGCTACTAAAATAAAATATCTTCGTCTTCCTTAGTACTGTCGATCAGCTACAACTCAAAAATATTTTTTTTTGTTAAAACGCTTAAAAGTACTAAGATAAGCCTATTATGAGCATTTTAAATGTATATGTCAAAAAAGGAGGTAAGAAGACTTGGATTGAAATGGATACTTTTCCTTTAATCTACACCTCTTTAGCTACTAAAATAAAATATCTTCGTCTTCCTTAGTACTGTCGATCAGCTACAACTCAAAAATATTTTTTTTGTTAAAACGCTTAAAAGTACTAAGATAAGCCTATTATGAGCATTTTAAATGTATATGTCAAAAAAGGAGGTAAGAAGACTTGGATTGAAATGGATACTTTTCCTTTAATCTACATCTATTTAGCTACTAAAATAAAATATCTTCGTCTTCCTTAGTACTGTCGATCAGCTACAACTCAAAAATATTTTTTTTGGGTTAAAACGCTTAAAAGTACTAAGATAAGCCTATTATGAGCATTTAAAATGTATATGTCAAAAAAAGAGGTAAGAAGACTTGGATTGAAATGGATACTTTTTCTTTAATCTACACCTCATTAACTACTAAAATAAAATATCTTCGTCTTCCTTAGTACTGTCGATCAGCTACAACTCAAAAATATTTTTTTTTGGTTAAAACGCTTAAAAGTACTAAGATAGGCCTATTATGAGCATTTTAAATGTATATGTCAAAAAAGGAGGTAAGAAGACTTGGATTGAAATGGATACTTTTCCTTTAATCTACACCTCTTTAGCTACTAAAATAAAATATCTTCGTCTTTTTTAGTACTGTCGATCAGCTACAACTCAAAAATATTTTTTTTTGTTAAAGAGCTTTAAGTACTAAGATAAGCCTATTATGAGCATTTTAAATGTATATGTCAAAAAAGGAGGTAAGAAGACTTGGATTGAAATGGATACTTTTCCTTTAATCTACACCTCTTTAGCTACTAAAATAAAATATCTTCGTCTTCCTTAGTACTGTCGATCAGCTACAACTCAAAAATAATTTTTTTTGTTAAAAAGCTTTAAGTACTAAGATAAGCCTATTATGAGCATTTTAAATGTATATGTCAAAAAAGGAGGTAAGAAGACTTGGATTGAAATGGATACTTTTCCTTTAATCTACACCTCTTTAGCTACTAAAATAAAATATCTTCGTCTTTTTTAGTACTGTCGATCAGCTACAACTCAAAAATATTTTTTTTTGTTAAAACGCTTAAAAGTACTAAGATAAGCCTATTATGAGCATTTTAAATGTATATGTCAAAAAAGGAGGTAAGAAGACTTGGATTGAAATGGATACTTTTCCTTTAATCTACACCTCTTTAGCTACTAAAATAAAATATCTTCGTCTTCCTTAGTACTGTCGATCAGCTACAACTCAAAAATATTTTTTTTTGTTAAAACGCTTAAAAGTACTAAGATAAGCCTATTATGAGCATTTTAAATGTATATGTCAAAAAAGGAGGTAAGAAGACTTGGATTGAAATGGATACTTTTCCTTTAATCTACACCTCTTTAGCTACTAAAATAAAATATCTTCGTCTTCCTTAGTACTGTCGATCAGCTACAACTCAAAAATATTTTTTTTGTTAAAACGCTTAAAAGTACTAAGATAAGCCTATTATGAGCATTTTAAATGTATATGTCAAAAAAGGAGGTAAGAAGACTTGGATTGAAATGGATACTTTTCCTTTAATCTACATCTATTTAGCTACTAAAATAAAATATCTTCGTCTTCCTTAGTACTGTCGATCAGCTACAACTCAAAAATATTTTTTTTTTGGTTAAAACGCTTAAAAGTACTAAGATAAGCCTATTATGAGCATTTAAAATGTATATGTCAAAAAAAGAGGTAAGAAGACTTGGATTGAAATGGATACTTTTTCTTTAATCTACACCTCATTAACTACTAAAATAAAATATCTTCGTCTTCCTTAGTACTGTCGATCAGCTACAACTCAAAAATATTTTTTTTTGTTAAAACGCTTAAAAGTACTAAGATAAGCCTATTATGAGCATTTTAAATGTATATGTCAAAAAAGGAGGTAAGAAGACTTGGATTGAAATGGATACTTTTCCTTTAATCTACACCTCTTTAGCTACTAAAATAAAATATCTTCGTCTTCCTTAGTACTGTCGATCAGCTACAACTCAAAAATATTTTTTTTTGTTAAAACGCTTAAAAGTACTAAGATAAGCCTATTATGAGCATTTTAAATGTATATGTCAAAAAAGGAGGTAAGAAGACTTGGATTGAAATGGATACTTTTCCTTTAATCTACATCTATTTAGCTACTAAAATAAAATATCTTCGTCTTCCTTAGTACTGTCGATCAGCTACAACTCAAAAATATTTTTTTTTTGGTTAAAACGCTTAAAAGTACTAAGATAAGCCTATTATGAGCATTTAAAATGTATATGTCAAAAAAAGAGGTAAGAAGACTTGGATTGAAATGGATACTTTTTCTTTAATCTACACCTCATTAACTACTAAAATAAAATATCTTCGTCTTCCTTAGTACTGTCGATCAGCTACAACTCAAAAATATTTTTTTTTGGTTAAAACGCTTAAAAGTACTAAGATAGGCCTATTATGAGCATTTTAAATGTATATGTCAAAAAAGGAGGTAAGAAGACTTGGATTGAAATGGATACTTTTCCTTTAATCTACACCTCTTTAGCTACTAAAATAAAATATCTTCGTCTTTTTTAGTACTGTCGATCAGCTACAACTCAAAAATATTTTTTTTTGTTAAAGAGCTTTAAGTACTAAGATAAGCCTATTATGAGCATTTTAAATGTATATGTCAAAAAAGGATGTAAGAAGACTTGGATTGAAATGGATACTTTTCCTTTAATCTACACCTCTTTAGCTACTAAAATAAAATATCTTCGTCTTCCTTAGTACTGTCGATCAGCTACAACTCAAAAATAATTTTTTTTGTTAAAAAGCTTTAAGTACTAAGATAAGCCTATTATGAGCATTTTAAATGTATATGTCAAAAAAGGAGGTAAGAAGACTTGGATTGAAATGGATACTTTTCCTTTAATCTACACCTCTTTAGCTACTAAAATAAAATATCTTCGTCTTTTTTAGTACTGTCGATCAGCTACAACTCAAAAATATTTTTTTTTGTTAAAACGCTTAAAAGTACTAAGATAAGCCTATTATGAGCATTTAAAATGTATATGTCAAAAAAAGAGGTAAGAAGACTTGGATTGAAATGGATACTTTTTCTTTAATCTACACCTCATTAACTACTAAAATAAAATATATTCATCTTCCTTAGTACTGTCGATCAGCTACAACTCAAAAATATTTTTTTTTTGTTAAAACGCTTAAAAGTACTAAGATAGGCCTATTATGAGCATTTTAAATGTATATGTCAAAAAAGGAGGTAAGAAGACTTGGATTGAAATGGATACTTTTCCTTTAATCTACACCTCTTTAGCTACTAAAATAAAATATCTTCGTCTTCCTTAGTACTGTCGATCAGCTACAACTCAAAAATATTTTTTTTTGTTAAAACGCTTAAAAGTACTAAGATAAGCCTATTATGAGCATTTTAAATGTATATGTCAAAAAAGGAGGTAAGAAGACTTGGATTGAAATGGATACTTTTCCTTTAATCTACACCTCTTTAGCTACTAAAATAAAATATCTTCGTCTTCCTTAGTACTGTCGATCAGCTACAACTCAAAAATATTTTTTTTGTTAAAACGCTTAAAAGTACTAAGATAAGCCTATTATGAGCATTTTAAATGTATATGTCAAAAAAGGAGGTAAGAAGACTTGGATTGAAATGGATACTTTTCCTTTAATCTACATCTATTTAGCTACTAAAATAAAATATCTTCGTCTTCCTTAGTACTGTCGATCAGCTACAACTCAAAAATATTTTTTTTGGGTTAAAACGCTTAAAAGTACTAAGATAAGCCTATTATGAGCATTTAAAATGTATATGTCAAAAAAAGAGGTAAGAAGACTTGGATTGAAATGGATACTTTTTCTTTAATCTACACCTCATTAACTACTAAAATAAAATATCTTCGTCTTCCTTAGTACTGTCGATCAGCTACAACTCAAAAATATTTTTTTTTGGTTAAAACGCTTAAAAGTACTAAGATAGGCCTATTATGAGCATTTTAAATGTATATGTCAAAAAAGGAGGTAAGAAGACTTGGATTGAAATGGATACTTTTCCTTTAATCTACACCTCTTTAGCTACTAAAATAAAATATCTTCGTCTTCCTTAGTACTGTCGATCAGCTACAACTCAAAAATATTTTTTTTTGTTAAAGAGCTTTAAGTACTAAGATAAGCCTATTATGAGCATTTTAAATGTATATGTCAAAAAAGGAGGTAAGAAGACTTGGATTGAAATGGATACTTTTCCTTTAATCTACACCTCTTTAGCTACTAAAATAAAATATCTTCGTCTTCCTTAGTACTGTCGATCAGCTACAACTCAAAAATAATTTTTTTTGTTAAAAAGCTTTAAGTACTAAGATAAGCCTATTATGAGCATTT
This sequence comes from Diacarnus erythraeanus, assembly GCA_964016965.1. Classification (NCBI taxonomy): domain Eukaryota; kingdom Metazoa; phylum Porifera; class Demospongiae; order Poecilosclerida; family Podospongiidae; genus Diacarnus; species Diacarnus erythraeanus. The sequence goes on along the minus strand of OZ024673.1, from coordinate 5,104,749 downwards.
TAAATGTATATGTCAAAAAAGGAGGTAAGAAGACTTGGATTGAAATGGATACTTTTTCTTTAATCTACACCTCTTTAGCTACTAAAATAAAATATCTTCGTCTTCCTTAGTACTGTCGATCAGCTACAACTCAAAAATAATTTTTTTTGTTAAAAAGCTTTAAGTACTAAGATAAGCCTATTATGAGCATTTTAAATGTATATGTCAAAAAAGGAGGTAAGAAGACTTGGATTGAAATGGATACTTTTCCTTTAATCTACACCTCTTTAGCTACTAAAATAAAATATCTTCGTCTTCCTTAGTACTGTCGATCAGCTACAACTCAAAAATATTTTTTTTTTGGTTAAAACGCTTAAAAGTACTAAGATAAGCCTATTATGAGCATTTAAAATGTATATGTCAAAAAAAGAGGTAAGAAGACTTGGATTGAAATGGATACTTTTTCTTTAATCTACACCTCATTAACTACTAAAATAAAATATCTTCGTCTTCCTTAGTACTGTCGATCAGCTACAACTCAAAAATATTTTTTTTTGTTAAAACGCTTAAAAGTACTAAGATAAGCCTATTATGAGCATTTTAAATGTATATGTCAAAAAAGGAGGTAAGAAGACTTGGATTGAAATGGATACTTTTCCTTTAATCTACATCTATTTAGCTACTAAAATAAAATATCTTCGTCTTCCTTAGTACTGTCGATCAGCTACAACTCAAAAATATTTTTTTTTTGGTTAAAACGCTTAAAAGTACTAAGATAAGCCTATTATGAGCATTTAAAATGTATATGTCAAAAAAAGAGGTAAGAAGACTTGGATTGAAATGGATACTTTTTCTTTAATCTACACCTCATTAACTACTAAAATAAAATATCTTCGTCTTCCTTAGTACTGTCGATCAGCTACAACTCAAAAATATTTTTTTTTGGTTAAAACGCTTAAAAGTACTAAGATAGGCCTATTATGAGCATTTTAAATGTATATGTCAAAAAAGGAGGTAAGAAGACTTGGATTGAAATGGATACTTTTCCTTTAATCTACACCTCTTTAGCTACTAAAATAAAATATCTTCGTCTTTTTTAGTACTGTCGATCAGCTACAACTCAAAAATATTTTTTTTTGTTAAAGAGCTTTAAGTACTAAGATAAGCCTATTATGAGCATTTTAAATGTATATGTCAAAAAAGGATGTAAGAAGACTTGGATTGAAATGGATACTTTTCCTTTAATCTACACCTCTTTAGCTACTAAAATAAAATATCTTCGTCTTCCTTAGTACTGTCGATCAGCTACAACTCAAAAATAATTTTTTTTGTTAAAAAGCTTTAAGTACTAAGATAAGCCTATTATGAGCATTTTAAATGTATATGTCAAAAAAGGAGGTAAGAAGACTTGGATTGAAATGGATACTTTTCCTTTAATCTACACCTCTTTAGCTACTAAAATAAAATATCTTCGTCTTTTTTAGTACTGTCGATCAGCTACAACTCAAAAATATTTTTTTTTGTTAAAACGCTTAAAAGTACTAAGATAAGCCTATTATGAGCATTTAAAATGTATATGTCAAAAAAAGAGGTAAGAAGACTTGGATTGAAATGGATACTTTTTCTTTAATCTACACCTTATTAACTACTAAAATAAAATATATTCATCTTCCTTAGTACTGTCGATCAGCTACAACTCAAAAATATTTTTTTTTTGTTAAAACGCTTAAAAGTACTAAGATAGGCCTATTATGAGCATTTTAAATGTATATGTCAAAAAAGGAGGTAAGAAGACTTGGATTGAAATGGATACTTTTCCTTTAATCTACACCTCTTTAGCTACTAAAATAAAATATCTTCGTCTTCCTTAGTACTGTCGATCAGCTACAACTCAAAAATATTTTTTTTTGTTAAAACGCTTAAAAGTACTAAGATAAGCCTATTATGAGCATTTTAAATGTATATGTCAAAAAAGGAGGTAAGAAGACTTGGATTGAAATGGATACTTTTCCTTTAATCTACACCTCTTTAGCTACTAAAATAAAATATCTTCGTCTTCCTTAGTACTGTCGATCAGCTACAACTCAAAAATATTTTTTTTGTTAAAACGCTTAAAAGTACTAAGATAAGCCTATTATGAGCATTTTAAATGTATATGTCAAAAAAGGAGGTAAGAAGACTTGGATTGAAATGGATACTTTTCCTTTAATCTACATCTATTTAGCTACTAAAATAAAATATCTTCGTCTTCCTTAGTACTGTCGATCAGCTACAACTCAAAAATATTTTTTTTGGGTTAAAACGCTTAAAAGTACTAAGATAAGCCTATTATGAGCATTTAAAATGTATATGTCAAAAAAAGAGGTAAGAAGACTTGGATTGAAATGGATACTTTTTCTTTAATCTACACCTCATTAACTACTAAAATAAAATATCTTCGTCTTCCTTAGTACTGTCGATCAGCTACAACTCAAAAATATTTTTTTTTGGTTAAAACGCTTAAAAGTACTAAGATAGGCCTATTATGAGCATTTTAAATGTATATGTCAAAAAAGGAGGTAAGAAGACTTGGATTGAAATGGATACTTTTCCTTTAATCTACACCTCTTTAGCTACTAAAATAAAATATCTTCGTCTTTTTTAGTACTGTCGATCAGCTACAACTCAAAAATATTTTTTTTTGTTAAAGAGCTTTAAGTACTAAGATAAGCCTATTATGAGCATTTTAAATGTATATGTCAAAAAAGGAGGTAAGAAGACTTGGATTGAAATGGATACTTTTCCTTTAATCTACACCTCTTTAGCTACTAAAATAAAATATCTTCGTCTTCCTTAGTACTGTCGATCAGCTACAACTCAAAAATAATTTTTTTTGTTAAAAAGCTTTAAGTACTAAGATAAGCCTATTATGAGCATTTTAAATGTATATGTCAAAAAAGGAGGTAAGAAGACTTGGATTGAAATGGATACTTTTCCTTTAATCTACACCTCTTTAGCTACTAAAATAAAATATCTTCGTCTTCCTTAGTACTGTCGATCAGCTACAACTCAAAAATATTTTTTTTTGTTAAAACGCTTAAAAGTACTAAGATAAGCCTATTATGAGCATTTTAAATGTATATGTCAAAAAAGGAGGTAAGAAGACTTGGATTGAAATGGATACTTTTCCTTTAATCTACACCTCTTTAGCTACTAAAATAAAATATCTTCGTCTTCCTTAGTACTGTCGATCAGCTACAACTCAAAAATATTTTTTTTTGTTAAAACGCTTAAAAGTACTAAGATAAGCCTATTATGAGCATTTTAAATGTATATGTCAAAAAAGGAGGTAAGAAGACTTGGATTGAAATGGATACTTTTCCTTTAATCTACACCTCTTTAGCTACTAAAATAAAATATCTTCGTCTTCCTTAGTACTGTCGATCAGCTACAACTCAAAAATATTTTTTTTGTTAAAACGCTTAAAAGTACTAAGATAAGCCTATTATGAGCATTTTAAATGTATATGTCAAAAAAGGAGGTAAGAAGACTTGGATTGAAATGGATACTTTTCCTTTAATCTACATCTATTTAGCTACTAAAATAAAATATCTTCGTCTTCCTTAGTACTGTCGATCAGCTACAACTCAAAAATATTTTTTTTTTGGTTAAAACGCTTAAAAGTACTAAGATAAGCCTATTATGAGCATTTAAAATGTATATGTCAAAAAAAGAGGTAAGAAGACTTGGATTGAAATGGATACTTTTTCTTTAATCTACACCTCATTAACTACTAAAATAAAATATCTTCGTCTTCCTTAGTACTGTCGATCAGCTACAACTCAAAAATATTTTTTTTTGTTAAAACGCTTAAAAGTACTAAGATAAGCCTATTATGAGCATTTTAAATGTATATGTCAAAAAAGGAGGTAAGAAGACTTGGATTGAAATGGATACTTTTTCTTTAATCTACACCTCATTAACTACTAAAATAAAATATCTTCGTCTTCCTTAGTACTGTCGATCAGCTACAACTCAAAAATATTTTTTTTTGGTTAAAACGCTTAAAAGTACTAAGATAGGCCTATTATGAGCATTTTAAATGTATATGTCAAAAAAGGATGTATGAAGACTTGGATTGAAATGGATACTTTTCCTTTAATCTACACCTCTTTAACTACTAAAATAAAATATCTTCGTCTTCCTTAGTACTGTCGATCAGCTACAACTCAAAAATAATTTTTTTTGTTAAAAAGCTTTAAGTACTAAGATAAGCCTATTATGAGCATTTTAAATGTATGTCAAAAAAGGAGGTAAGAAGACTTGGATTGAAATGGATACTTTTCCTTTAATCTACACCTCTTTAGCTACTAAAATAAAATATCTTCGTCTTCCTTAGTACTGTTGATCAGCTACAACTCAAAAATATTTTTTTTTGTTAAAAAGCTTTAAGTACTAAGATAAGCCTATTATGAGCATTTTAAATGTATATGTCAAAAAAGGAGGTAAGAAGACTTGGATTGAAATGGATACTTTTCCTTTAATCTACACCTCTTTAGCTACTAAAATAAAATATCTTCGTCTTTTTTAGTACTGTCGATCAGCTACAACTCAAAAATATTTTTTTTTGTTAAAACGCTTAAAAGTACTAAGATAAGCCTATTATGAGCATTTTAAATGTATATGTCAAAAAAGGAGGTAAGAAGACTTGGATTGAAATGGATACTTTTCCTTTAATCTACACCTCTTTAGCTACTAAAATAAAATATCTTCGTCTTCCTTAGTACTGTCGATCAGCTACAACTCAAAAATATTTTTTTTTGTTAAAAAGCTTTAAGTACTAAGATAAGCCTATTATGAGCATTTTAAATGTATATGTCAAAAAAGGAGGTAAGAAGACTTGGATTGAAATGGATACTTTTCCTTTAATCTACACCTCTTTAGCTACTAAAATAAAATATCTTCGTCTTTTTTAGTACTGTCGATCAGCTACAACTCAAAAATATTTTTTTTTGTTAAAACGCTTAAAAGTACTAAGATAAGCCTATTATGAGCATTTTAAATGTATATGTCAAAAAAGGAGGTAAGAAGACTTGGATTGAAATGGATACTTTTCCTTTAATCTACACCTCTTTAGCTACTAAAATAAAATATCTTCGTCTTCCTTAGTACTGTCGATCAGCTACAACTCAAAAATATTTTTTTTTGTTAAAACGCTTAAAAGTACTAAGATAAGCCTATTATGAGCATTTTAAATGTATATGTCAAAAAAGGATGTATGAAGACTTGGATTGAAATGGATACTTTTCCTTTAATCTACATCTATTTAGCTACTAAAATAAAATATCTTCGTCTTCCTTAGTACTGTCGATCAGCTATAACTCAAAAATATTTTTTTTTGTTAAAACGCTTAAAAGTACTAAGATAAGCCTATTATGAGCATTTTAAATGTATATGTCAAAAAAGGAGGTAAGAAGACTTGGATTGAAATGGATACTTTTCCTTTAATCTACACCTCTTTAGCTACTAAAATAAAATATCTTCGTCTTTTTTAGTACTGTCGATCAGCTACAACTCAAAAATATTTTTTTTTGTTAAAACGCTTAAAAGTACTAAGATAAGCCTATTATGAGCATTTTAAATGTATATGTCAAAAAAGGAGGTAAGAAGACTTGGATTGAAATGGATACTTTTCCTTTAATCTACACCTCTTTAGCTACTAAAATAAAATATCTTCGTCTTCCTTAGTACTGTCGATCAGCTACAACTAAAAAATTTTTTTTTTTGTTAAAACGCTTAAAAGTACTAAGATAAGCCTATTATGAGCATTTTAAATGTATATGTCAAAAAAGGAGGTAAGAAGACTTGGATTGAAATGGATACTTTTCCTTTTATCTACACCTCTTTAGCTACTAAAATAAAATATCTTCGTCTTCCTTAGTACTGTCGATCAGCTACAACTCAAAAATATTTTTTTTGTTAAAACGCTTAAAAGTACTAAGATAAGCCTATTATGAGCATTTTAAATGTATATGTCAAAAAAGGAGGTAAGAAGACTTGGATTGAAATGGATACTTTTCCTTTAATCTACACCTCTTTAGCTACTAAAATAAAATATCTTCGTCTTCCTTAGTACTGTCGATCAGCTACAACTCAAAAATATTTTTTTTTGTTAAAACGCTTAAAAGTACTAAGATATGCCTATTATGAGCATTTTAAATGTATATGTCAAAAAAAGAGGTAAGAAGACTTGGATTGAAATGGATACTTTTTCTTTAATCTACACCTCATTAACTACTAAAATAAAATATCTTCGTCTTTTTTAGTACTGTCGATCAGCTACAACTCAAAAATATTTTTTTTTGGTTAAAACGCTTAAAAGTACTAAGATAGGCCTATTATGAGCATTTTAAATGTATATGTCAAAAAAGGATGTATGAAGACTTGGATTGAAATGGATACTTTTCCTTTAATCTACATCTCTTTAGCTACTAAAATAAAATATCTTCGTCTTCCTTAGTACTGTCGATCAGCTACAACTCAAAAATAATTTTTTTTGTTAAAACGCTTAAAAGTACTAAGATAAGCCTATTATGAGCATTTTAAATGTATATGTCAAAAAAGGAGGTAAGAAGACTTGGATTGAAATGGATACTTTTCCTTTAATCTACACCTCTTTAGCTACTAAAATAAAATATCTTCGTCTTTTTTAGTACTGTCGATCAGCTACAACTCAAAAATATTTTTTTTTGTTAAAACGCTTAAAAGTACTAAGATAAGCCTATTATGAGCATTTTAAATGTATATGTCAAAAAAGGAGGTAAGAAGACTTGGATTGAAATGGATACTTTTCCTTTAATCTACACCTCTTTAGCTACTAAAATAAAATATCTTCGTCTTCCTTAGTACTGTCGATCAGCTACAACTCAAAAATATTTTTTTTTGTTAAAACGCTTAAAAGTACTAAGATAAGCCTATTATGAGCATTTTAAATGTATATGTCAAAAAAGGAGGTAAGAAGACTTGGATTGAAATGGATACTTTTCCTTTTATCTACACCTCTTTAGCTACTAAAATAAAATATCTTCGTCTTCCTTAGTACTGTCGATCAGCTACAACTCAAAAATATTTTTTTTGTTAAAACGCTTAAATGTACTAAGATAAGCCTATTATGAGCATTTTAAATGTATATGTCAAAAAAGGAGGTAAGAAGACTTGGATTGAAATGGATACTTTTCCTTTAATCTACACCTCTTTAGCTACTAAAATAAAATATCTTCGTCTTCCTTAGTACTGTCGATCAGCTACAACTCAAAAATATTTTTTTTTGTTAAAACGCTTAAAAGTACTAAGATAAGCCTATTATGAGCATTTTAAATGTATATGTCAAAAAAAGAGGTAAGAAGACTTGGATTGAAATGGATACTTTTTCTTTAATCTACACCTCATTAACTACTAAAATAAAATATCTTCGTCTTTTTTAGTACTGTCGATCAGCTACAACTCAAAAATATTTTTTTTTGGTTAAAACGCTTAAAAGTACTAAGATAGGCCTATTATGAGCATTTTAAATGTATATGTCAAAAAAGGATGTATGAAGACTTGGATTGAAATGGATACTTTTCCTTTAATCTACATCTCTTTAGCTACTAAAATAAAATATCTTCGTCTTCCTTAGTACTGTCGATCAGCTACAACTCAAAAATAATTTTTTTTGTTAAAACGCTTAAAAGTACTAAGATAAGCCTATTATGAGCATTTTAAATGTATATGTCAAAAAAGGAGGTAAGAATACTTGGATTGAAATGGATACTTTTCCTTTAATCTACACCTCTTTAGCTACTAAAATAAAATATCTTCGTCTTCCTTAGTACTGTCGATCAGCTACAACTCAAAAATATTTTTTTTGTTAAAACGCTTAAAAGTACTAAGATAAGCCTATTATGAGCATTTTAAATGTATATGTCAAAAAAGGAGGTAAGAAGACTTGGATTGAAATGGATACTTTTCCTTTAATCTACACCTCTTTAGCTACTAAAATAAAATATCTTCGTCTTCCTTAGTACTGTCGATCAGCTACAACTCAAAAATATTTTTTTTTGTTAAAACGCTTAAAAGTACTAAGATAAGCCTATTATGAGCATTTTAAATGTATATGTCAAAAAAGGATGTATGAAGACTTGGATTGAAATGGATACTTTTCCTTTAATCTACATCTATTTAGCTACTAAAATAAAATATCTTCGTCTTCCTTAGTACTGTCGATCAGATACAACTCAAAAATATTTTTTTTTGTTAAAACGCTTAAAAGTACTAAGATAAGCCTATTATGAGCATTTTAAATGTATATGTCAAAAAAGGAGGTAAGAAGACTTGGATTGAAATGGATACTTTTCCTTTAATCTACACCTCTTTAGCTACTAAAATAAAATATCTTCGTCTTTTTTAGTACTGTCGATCAGCTACAACTCAAAAATATTTTTTTTTGTTAAAACGCTTAAAAGTACTAAGATAAGCCTATTATGAGCATTTTAAATGTATATGTCAAAAAAGGAGGTAAGAAGACTTGGATTGAAATGGATACTTTTTCTTTAATCTACACCTCATTAACTACTAAAATAAAATATCTTCGTCTTCCTTAGTACTGTCGATCAGCTACAACTCAAAAATATTTTTTTTTGGTTAAAACGCTTAAAAGTACTAAGATAGGCCTATTATGAGCATTTTAAATGTATATGTCAAAAAAGGATGTATGAAGACTTGGATTGAAATGGATACTTTTCCTTTAATCTACACCTCTTTAACTACTAAAATAAAATATCTTCGTCTTCCTTAGTACTGTCGATCAGCTACAACTCAAAAATAATTTTTTTTGTTAAAAAGCTTTAAGTACTAAGATAAGCCTATTATGAGCATTTTAAATGTATATGTCAAAAAAGGAGGTAAGAAGACTTGGATTGAAATGGATACTTTTCCTTTAATCTACACCTCTTTAGCTACTAAAATAAAATATCTTCGTCTTCCTTAGTACTGTTGATCAGCTACAACTCAAAAATATTTTTTTTTGTTAAAAAGCTTTAAGTACTAAGATAAGCCTATTATGAGCATTTTAAATGTATATGTCAAAAAAGGAGGTAAGAAGACTTGGATTGAAATGGATACTTTTCCTTTAATCTACACCTCTTTAGCTACTAAAATAAAATATCTTCGTCTTTTTTAGTACTGTCGATCAGCTACAACTCAAAAATATTTTTTTTTGTTAAAACGCTTAAAAGTACTAAGATAAGCCTATTATGAGCATTTTAAATGTATATGTCAAAAAAGGAGGTAAGAAGACTTGGATTGAAATGGATACTTTTCCTTTAATCTACACCTCTTTAGCTACTAAAATAAAATATCTTCGTCTTCCTTAGTACTGTCGATCAGCTACAACTCAAAAATATTTTTTTTTGTTAAAAAGCTTTAAGTACTAAGATAAGCCTATTATGAGCATTTTAAATGTATATGTCAAAAAAGGAGGTAAGAAGACTTGGATTGAAATGGATACTTTTCCTTTAATCTACACCTCTTTAGCTACTAAAATAAAATATCTTCGTCTTCCTTAGTACTGTCGATCAGCTACAACTCAAAAATATTTTTTTTTGTTAAAAAGCTTTAAGTACTAAGATAAGCCTATTATGAGCATTTTAAATGTATATGTCAAAAAAGGAGGTAAGAAGACTTGGATTGAAATGGATACTTTTCCTTTAATCTACACCTCTTTAGCTACTAAAATAAAATATCTTCGTCTTCCTTAGTACTGTCGATCAGCTACAACTCAAAAATATTTTTTTTTGTTAAAACGCTTAAAAGTACTAAGATAAGCCTATTATGAGCATTTTAAATGTATATGTCAAAAAAGGAGGTAAGAAGACTTGGATTGAAATGGATACTTTTCCTTTTATCTACACCTCTTTAGCTACTAAAATAAAATATCTTCGTCTTCCTTAGTACTGTCGATCAGCTACAACTCAAAAATATTTTTTTTGTTAAAACGCTTAAATGTACTAAGATAAGCCTATTATGAGCATTTTAAATGTATATGTCAAAAAAGGAGGTAAGAAGACTTGGATTGAAATGGATACTTTTCCTTTAATCTACACCTCTTTAGCTACTAAAATAAAATATCTTCGTCTTCCTTAGTACTGTCGATCAGCTACAACTCAAAAATATTTTTTTTTGTTAAAACGCTTAAAAGTACTAAGATAAGCCTATTATGAGCATTTTAAATGTATATGTCAAAAAAAGAGGTAAGAAGACTTGGATTGAAATGGATACTTTTTCTTTAATCTACACCTCATTAACTACTAAAATAAAATATCTTCGTCTTTTTTAGTACTGTCGATCAGCTACAACTCAAAAATATTTTTTTTTGGTTAAAACGCTTAAAAGTACTAAGATAGGCCTATTATGAGCATTTTAAATGTATATGTCAAAAAAGGATGTATGAAGACTTGGATTGAAATGGATACTTTTCCTTTAATCTACATCTCTTTAGCTACTAAAATAAAATATCTTCGTCTTCCTTAGTACTGTCGATCAGCTACAACTCAAAAATAATTTTTTTTGTTAAAACGCTTAAAAGTACTAAGATAAGCCTATTATGAGCATTTTAAATGTATATGTCAAAAAAGGAGGTAAGAATACTTGGATTGAAATGGATACTTTTCCTTTAATCTACACCTCTTTAGCTACTAAAATAAAATATCTTCGTCTTCCTTAGTACTGTCGATCAGCTACAACTCAAAAATATTTTTTTTGTTAAAACGCTTAAAAGTACTAAGATAAGCCTATTATGAGCATTTTAAATGTATATGTCAAAAAAGGAGGTAAGAAGACTTGGATTGAAATGGATACTTTTCCTTTAATCTACACCTCTTTAGCTACTAAAATAAAATATCTTCGTCTTCCTTAGTACTGTCGATCAGCTACAACTCAAAAATATTTTTTTTTGTTAAAACGCTTAAAAGTACTAAGATAAGCCTATTATGAGCATTTTAAATGTATATGTCAAAAAAGGATGTATGAAGACTTGGATTGAAATGGATACTTTTCCTTTAATCTACATCTATTTAGCTACTAAAATAAAATATCTTCGTCTTCCTTAGTACTGTCGATCAGATACAACTCAAAAATATTTTTTTTTGTTAAAACGCTTAAAAGTACTAAGATAAGCCTATTATGAGCATTTTAAATGTATATGTCAAAAAAGGAGGTAAGAAGACTTGGATTGAAATGGATACTTTTCCTTTAATCTACACCTCTTTAGCTACTAAAATAAAATATCTTCGTCTTTTTTAGTACTGTCGATCAGCTACAACTCAAAAATATTTTTTTTTGTTAAAACGCTTAAAAGTACTAAGATAAGCCTATTATGAGCATTTTAAATGTATATGTCAAAAAAGGAGGTAAGAAGACTTGGATTGAAATGGATACTTTTTCTTTAATCTACACCTCATTAACTACTAAAATAAAATATCTTCGTCTTCCTTAGTACTGTCGATCAGCTACAACTCAAAAATATTTTTTTTTGGTTAAAACGCTTAAAAGTACTAAGATAGGCCTATTATGAGCATTTTAAATGTATATGTCAAAAAAGGATGTATGAAGACTTGGATTGAAATGGATACTTTTCCTTTAATCTACACCTCTTTAACTACTAAAATAAAATATCTTCGTCTTCCTTAGTACTGTCGATCAGCTACAACTCAAAAATAATTTTTTTTGTTAAAAAGCTTTAAGTACTAAGATAAGCCTATTATGAGCATTTTAAATGTATATGTCAAAAAAGGAGGTAAGAAGACTTGGATTGAAATGGATACTTTTCCTTTAATCTACACCTCTTTAGCTACTAAAATAAAATATCTTCGTCTTCCTTAGTACTGTTGATCAGCTACAACTCAAAAATATTTTTTTTTGTTAAAAAGCTTTAAGTACTAAGATAAGCCTATTATGAGCATTTTAAATGTATATGTCAAAAAAGGAGGTAAGAAGACTTGGATTGAAATGGATACTTTTCCTTTAATCTACACCTCTTTAGCTACTAAAATAAAATATCTTCGTCTTTTTTAGTACTGTCGATCAGCTACAACTCAAAAATATTTTTTTTTGTTAAAACGCTTAAAAGTACTAAGATAAGCCTATTATGAGCATTTTAAATGTATATGTCAAAAAAGGAGGTAAGAAGACTTGGATTGAAATGGATACTTTTCCTTTAATCTACACCTCTTTAGCTACTAAAATAAAATATCTTCGTCTTCCTTAGTACTGTCGATCAGCTACAACTCAAAAATATTTTTTTTTGTTAAAAAGCTTTAAGTACTAAGATAAGCCTATTATGAGCATTTTAAATGTATATGTCAAAAAAGGAGGTAAGAAGACTTGGATTGAAATGGATACTTTTCCTTTAATCTACACCTCTTTAGCTACTAAAATAAAATATCTTCGTCTTTTTTAGTACTGTCGATCAGCTACAACTCAAAAATATTTTTTTTTGTTAAAACGCTTAAAAGTACTAAGATAAGCCTATTATGAGCATTTTAAATGTATATGTCAAAAAAGGAGGTAAGAAGACTTGGATTGAAATGGATACTTTTCCTTTAATCTACACCTCTTTAGCTACTAAAATAAAATATCTTCGTCTTCCTTAGTACTGTCGATCAGCTACAACTCAAAAATATTTTTTTTTGTTAAAACGCTTAAAAGTACTAAGATAAGCCTATTATGAGCATTTTAAATGTATATGTCAAAAAAGGATGTATGAAGACTTGGATTGAAATGGATACTTTTCCTTTAATCTACATCTATTTAGCTACTAAAATAAAATATCTTCGTCTTCCTTAGTACTGTCGATCAGCTACAACTCAAAAATATTTTTTTTTGTTAAAACGCTTAAAAGTACTAAGATAAGCCTATTATGAGCATTTTAAATGTATATGTCAAAAAAGGAGGTAAGAAGACTTGGATTGAAATGGATACTTTTCCTTTAATCTACACCTCTTTAGCTACTAAAATAAAATATCTTCGTCTTTTTTAGTACTGTCGATCAGCTACAACTCAAAAATATTTTTTTTTGTTAAAACGCTTAAAAGTACTAAGATAAGCCTATTATGAGCATTTTAAATGTATATGTCAAAAAAGGAGGTAAGAAGACTTGGATTGAAATGGATACTTTTCCTTTAATCTACACCTCTTTAGCTACTAAAATAAAATATCTTCGTCTTCCTTAGTACTGTCGATCAGCTACAACTCAAAAATATTTTTTTTTGTTAAAACGCTTAAAAGTACTAAGATAAGCCTATTATGAGCATTTTAAATGTATATGTCAAAAAAGGAGGTAAGAAGACTTGGATTGAAATGGATACTTTTCCTTTAATCTACACCTCTTTAGCTACTAAAATAAAATATCTTCGTCTTCCTTAGTACTGTCGATCAGCTACAACTCAAAAATATTTTTTTTGTTAAAACGCTTAAAAGTACTAAGATAAGCCTATTATGAGCATTTTAAATGTATATGTCAAAAAAGGAGGTAAGAAGACTTGGATTGAAATGGATACTTTTCCTTTAATCTACACCTCTTTAGCTACTAAAATAAAATATCTTCGTCTTCCTTAGTACTGTCGATCAGCTACAACTCAAAAATATTTTTTTTTGTTAAAACGCTTAAAAGTACTAAGATAAGCCTATTATGAGCATTTTAAATGTATATGTCAAAAAAAGAGGTAAGAAAACTTGGATTGAAATGGATACTTTTTCTTTAATCTACACCTCATTAACTACTAAAATAAAATATCTTCGTCTTTTTTAGTACTGTCGATCAGCTACAACTCAAAAATATTTTTTTTTGGTTAAAACGCTTAAAAGTACTAAGATAGGCCTATTATGAGCATTTTAAATGTATATGTCAAAAAAGGATGTATGAAGACTTGGATTGAAATGGATACTTTTCCTTTAATCTACATCTCTTTAGCTACTAAAATAAAATATCTTCGTCTTCCTTAGTACTGTCGATCAGCTACAACTCAAAAATAATTTTTTTTGTTAAAAAGCTTTAAGTACTAAGATAAGCCTATTATGAGCATTTTAAATGTATATGTCAAAAAAGGAGGTAAGAAGACTTGGATTGAAATGGATACTTTTCCTTTAATCTACACCTCTTTAGCTACTAAAATAAAATATCTTCGTCTTCCTTAGTACTGTCGATCAGCTACAACTCAAAAATAATTTTTTTTGTTAAAAAGCTTTAAGTACTAAGATAAGCCTATTATGAGCATTTTAAATGTATATGTCAACAAAGGAGGTAAGAAGACTTGGATTGAAATGGATACTTTTCCTTTAATCTACACCTCTTTAGCTACTAAAATAAAATATCTTCGTCTTTTTTAGTACTGTCGATCAGCTACAACCCAAAAATATTTTTTTTTGTTAAAACGCTTAAAAGTACTAAGATAAGCCTATTATGAGCATTTTAAATGTATATGTCAAAAAAGGAGGTAAGAATACTTGGATTGAAATGGATACTTTTCCTTTAATCTACACCTCTTTAGCTACTAAAATAAAATATCTTCGTCTTCCTTAGTACTGTCGATCAGCTACAACTCAAAAATATTTTTTTTGTTAAAACGCTTAAAAGTACTAAGATAAGCCTATTATGAGCATTTTAAATGTATATGTCAAAAAAGGAGGTAAGAAGACTTGGATTGAAATGGATACTTTTCCTTTAATCTACACCTCTTTAGCTACTAAAATAAAATATCTTCGTCTTCCTTAGTACTGTCGATCAGCTACAACTCAAAAATATTTTTTTTGGGTTAAAACGCTTAAAAGTACTAAGATAGGCCTATTATGAGCATTTTAAATGTATATGTCAAAAAAGGATGTATGAAGACTTGGATTGAAATGGATACTTTTCCTTTAATCTACATCTATTTAGCTACTAAAATAAAATATCTTCGTCTTCCTTAGTACTGTCGATCAGCTACAACTCAAAAATAATTTTTTTTGTTAAAAAGCTTTAAGTACTAAGATAAGCCTATTATGAGCATTTTAAATGTATATGTCAACAAAGGAGGTAAGAAGACTTGGATTGAAATGGATACTTTTCCTTTAATCTACACCTCTTTAGCTTCTAAAATAAAATATCTTCGTCTTTTTTAGTACTGTCGATCAGCTACAACTCAAAAATATTTTTTTTTGTTAAAACGCTTAAAAGTACTAAGATAAGCCTATTATGAGCATTTTAAATGTATATGTCAAAAAAGGAGGTAAGAAGACTTGGATTGAAATGGATACTTTTCCTTTAATCTACACCTCTTTAGCTACTAAAATAAAATATCTTCGTCTTTTTTAGTACTGTCGATCAGCTACAACTCAAAAATATTTTTTTTTGTTAAAACGCTTAAAAGTACTAAGATAAGCCTATTATGAGCATTTTAAATGTATATGTCAAAAAAGGAGGTAAGAAGACTTGGATTGAAATGGATACTTTTCCTTTAATCTACACCTCTTTAGCTTCTAAAATAAAATATATTCGTCTTTTTTAGTACTGTCGATCAGCTACAACTCAAAAATATTTTTTTTTGTTAAAACGCTTAAAAGTACTAAGATAAGCCTATTATGAGCATTTTAAATGTATATGTCAAAAAAGGATGTATGAAGACTTGGATTGAAATGGATACTTTTCCTTTAATCTACATCTCTTTAGCCACTAAAATAAAATATCTTCGTCTTCCTTAGTACTGTCGATCAGCTACAACTCAAAAATATTTTTTTTGTTAAAACGCTTAAAAGTACTAAGATAAGCCTATTATGAGCATTTTAAATGTATATGTCAAAAAAGGAGGTAAGAAGACTTGGATTGAAATGGATACTTTTCCTTTAATCTACATCTCTTTAGCTACTAAAATAAAATATCTTCGTCTTCCTTAGTACTGTCGATCAGCTACAACTCCAAAATATTTTTTTTGTTAAAACGCTTAAAAGTACTAAGATAAGCCTATTATGAGCATTTTAAATGTATATGTCAAAAAAGGAGGTAAGAAGACTTGGATTGAAATGGATACTTTTCCTTTAATCTACACCTCTTTAGCTACTAAAATAAAATATCTTCGTCTTTTTTAGTACTGTCGATCAGCTACAACTCAAAAATATTTTTTTTTGGTTAAAACGCTTAAAAGTACTAAGATAAGCCTATTATGAGCATTTTAAATGTATATGTCAAAAAAGGAGGTAAGAAGACTTGGATTGAAATGGATACTTTTCCTTTAATCTACACCTCTTTAGCTACTAAAATAAATTATCTTCGTCTTCCTTAGTACTGTCGATCAGCTACAACTCAAAAATATTTTTTTTTGTTAAAACGCTTAAAAGTACTAAGATAAGCCTATTATTAGCATTTTAAATGTATATGTCAAAAAAGGAGGTAAGAAGACTTGGATTGAAATGGATACTTTTCCTTTAATCTACACCTCATTAACTACTAAAATAAAATATCTTCGTCTTCCTTAGTACTGTCGATCAGCTACAACTCAAAAATATTTTTTTTTGTTAAAACGCTTAAAAGTACTAAGATAAGCCTATTATGAGCATTTTAAATGTATATGTCAAAAAAGGAGGTAAGAAGACTTGGATTGAAATGGATACTTTTCCTTTAATCTACACCTCTTTAGCTACTAAAATAAAATATCTTCGTCTTTTTTAGTACTGTCGATCAGCTACAACTCAAAAATATTTTTTTGGGGTTAAAACGCTTAAAAGTACTAAGATAGGCCTATTATGAGCATTTTAAATGTATATGTCAAAAAAGGATGTATGAAGACTTGGATTGAAATGGATACTTTTCCTTTAATCTACACCTCTTTAGCTTCTAAAATAAAATATATTCGTCTTTTTTAGTACTGTCGATCAGCTACAACTCAAAAATATTTTTTTTGTTAAAACGCTTAAAAGTACTAAGATAAGCCTATTATGAGCATTTTAAATGTATATGTAAAAAAAAGAGGTAAGAAGACTTGGATTGAAATGGATACTTTTCCTTTAATCTACACCTCTTTAGCTACTAAAATAAAATATCTTCGTCTTTTTTAGTACGGTCGATCAGCTACAACTCAAAAATATTTTTTTTTGTTAAAACGCTTAAAAGTACTAAGATAAGCCTATTATGAGCATTTTAAATGTATATGTCAAAAAAGGAGGTAAGAAGACTTGGATTGAAATGGATACTTTTCCTTTAATCTACACCTCTTTAGCTACTAAAATAAAATATCTTCGTCTTCCTTAGTACTGTCGATCAGCTACAACTCAAAAATATTTTTTTTTGTTAAAACGCTTAAAAGTACTAAGATAAGCCTATTATGAGCATTTTAAATGTATATGTCAAAAAAAGAGGTAAGAAGACTTGGATTGAAATGGATACTTTTTCTTTAATCTACATCTCGTTAACTACTAAAATAAAATATCTTCGTCTTCCTTAGTACTGTCGATCAGCTACAACTCAAAAATATTTTTTTTTGTTAAAACGCTTAAAAGTACTAAGATAAGCCTATTATGAGCATTTTAAATGTATATGTCAAAAAAAGAGGTAAGAAGACTTGGATTGAAATGGATACTTTTCCTTTAATCTACACCTCTTTAGCTACTAAAATAAAATATCTTCGTCTTCCTTAGTACTGTCGATCAGCTACAACTCAAAAATATTTTTTTTGTTAAAACGCTTAAAAGTACTAAGATAAGCCTATTATGAGCATTTTAAATGTATATGTCAAAAAAGGAGGTAAGAAGACTTGGATTGAAATGGATACTTTTCCTTTAATCTACACCTCTTTAGCTTCTAAAATAAAATATATTCGTCTTTTTTAGTACTGTCGATCAGCTACAACTCAAAAATATTTTTTTTGTTAAAACGCTTAAAAGTACTAAGATAAGCCTATTATGAGCATTTTAAATGTATATGTCAAAAAAGGAGGTAAGAATACTTGGATTGAAATGGATACTTTTCCTTTAATCTACACCTCTTTAGCTACTAAAATAAAATATCTTCGTCTTCCTTAGTACTGTCGATCAGCTACAACTCAAAAATATTTTTTTTGTTAAAACGCTTAAAAGTACTAAGATAAGCCTATTATGAGCATTTTAAATGTATATGTCAAAAAAGGAGGTAAGAAGACTTGGATTGAAATGGATACTTTTCCTTTAATCTACACCTCTTTAGCTACTAAAATAAAATATCTTCGTCTTCCTTAGTACTGTCGATCAGCTACAACTCAAAAATATTTTTTTTTGGTTAAAACGCTTAAAAGTACTAAGATAAGCCTATTATGAGCATTTTAAATGTATATGTCAAAAAAGGAGGTAAGAAGACTTGGATTGAAATGGATACTTTTCCTTTAATCTACACCTCTTTAGCTACTAAAATAAAATATCTTCGTCTTTTTTAGTACTGTCGATCAGCTACAACTCAAAAATATTTTTTTTTGTTAAAACGCTTAAAAGTACTAAGATAAGCCTATTATGAGCATTTTAAATGTATATGTCAAAAAAGGAGGTAAGAAGACTTGGATTGAAATGGATACTTTTTCTTTAATCTACACCTCATTAACTACTAAAATAAAATATCTTCGTCTTCCTTAGTACTGTCGATCAGCTACAACTCAAAAATATTTTTTTTTGGTTAAAACGCTTAAAAGTACTAAGATAGGCCTATTATGAGCATTTTAAATGTATATGTCAAAAAAGGATGTATGAAGACTTGGATTGAAATGGATACTTTTCCTTTAATCTACACCTCTTTAACTACTAAAATAAAATATCTTCGTCTTCCTTAGTACTGTCGATCAGCTACAACTCAAAAATAATTTTTTTTGTTAAAAAGCTTTAAGTACTAAGATAAGCCTATTATGAGCATTTTAAATGTATATGTCAAAAAAGGAGGTAAGAAGACTTGGATTGAAATGGATACTTTTCCTTTAATCTACACCTCTTTAGCTACTAAAATAAAATATCTTCGTCTTCCTTAGTACTGTTGATCAGCTACAACTCAAAAATATTTTTTTTTGTTAAAAAGCTTTAAGTACTAAGATAAGCCTATTATGAGCATTTTAAATGTATATGTCAAAAAAGGAGGTAAGAAGACTTGGATTGAAATGGATACTTTTCCTTTAATCTACACCTCTTTAGCTACTAAAATAAAATATCTTCGTCTTTTTTAGTACTGTCGATCAGCTACAACTCAAAAATATTTTTTTTTGTTAAAACGCTTAAAAGTACTAAGATAAGCCTATTATGAGCATTTTAAATGTATATGTCAAAAAAGGAGGTAAGAAGACTTGGATTGAAATGGATACTTTTCCTTTAATCTACACCTCTTTAGCTACTAAAATAAAATATCTTCGTCTTCCTTAGTACTGTCGATCAGCTACAACTCAAAAATATTTTTTTTTGTTAAAAAGCTTTAAGTACTAAGATAAGCCTATTATGAGCATTTTAAATGTATATGTCAAAAAAGGAGGTAAGAAGACTTGGATTGAAATGGATACTTTTCCTTTAATCTACACCTCTTTAGCTACTAAAATAAAATATCTTCGTCTTCCTTAGTACTGTCGATCAGCTACAACTCAAAAATATTTTTTTTTGTTAAAAAGCTTTAAGTACTAAGATAAGCCTATTATGAGCATTTTAAATGTATATGTCAAAAAAGGAGGTAAGAAGACTTGGATTGAAATGGATACTTTTCCTTTAATCTACACCTCTTTAGCTACTAAAATAAAATATCTTCGTCTTCCTTAGTACTGTCGATCAGCTACAACTCAAAAATATTTTTTTTTGTTAAAACGCTTAAAAGTACTAAGATAAGCCTATTATGAGCATTTTAAATGTATATGTCAAAAAAGGAGGTAAGAAGACTTGGATTGAAATGGATACTTTTCCTTTTATCTACACCTCTTTAGCTACTAAAATAAAATATCTTCGTCTTCCTTAGTACTGTCGATCAGCTACAACTCAAAAATATTTTTTTTGTTAAAACGCTTAAATGTACTAAGATAAGCCTATTATGAGCATTTTAAATGTATATGTCAAAAAAGGAGGTAAGAAGACTTGGATTGAAATGGATACTTTTCCTTTAATCTACACCTCTTTAGCTACTAAAATAAAATATCTTCGTCTTCCTTAGTACTGTCGATCAGCTACAACTCAAAAATATTTTTTTTTGTTAAAACGCTTAAAAGTACTAAGATAAGCCTATTATGAGCATTTTAAATGTATATGTCAAAAAAAGAGGTAAGAAGACTTGGATTGAAATGGATACTTTTTCTTTAATCTACACCTCATTAACTACTAAAATAAAATATCTTCGTCTTTTTTAGTACTGTCGATCAGCTACAACTCAAAAATATTTTTTTTTGGTTAAAACGCTTAAAAGTACTAAGATAGGCCTATTATGAGCATTTTAAATGTATATGTCAAAAAAGGATGTATGAAGACTTGGATTGAAATGGATACTTTTCCTTTAATCTACATCTCTTTAGCTACTAAAATAAAATATCTTCGTCTTCCTTAGTACTGTCGATCAGCTACAACTCAAAAATAATTTTTTTTGTTAAAACGCTTAAAAGTACTAAGATAAGCCTATTATGAGCATTTTAAATGTATATGTCAAAAAAGGAGGTAAGAATACTTGGATTGAAATGGATACTTTTCCTTTAATCTACACCTCTTTAGCTACTAAAATAAAATATCTTCGTCTTCCTTAGTACTGTCGATCAGCTACAACTCAAAAATATTTTTTTTGTTAAAACGCTTAAAAGTACTAAGATAAGCCTATTATGAGCATTTTAAATGTATATGTCAAAAAAGGAGGTAAGAAGACTTGGATTGAAATGGATACTTTTCCTTTAATCTACACCTCTTTAGCTACTAAAATAAAATATCTTCGTCTTCCTTAGTACTGTCGATCAGCTACAACTCAAAAATATTTTTTTTTGTTAAAACGCTTAAAAGTACTAAGATAAGCCTATTATGAGCATTTTAAATGTATATGTCAAAAAAGGATGTATGAAGACTTGGATTGAAATGGATACTTTTCCTTTAATCTACATCTATTTAGCTACTAAAATAAAATATCTTCGTCTTCCTTAGTACTGTCGATCAGATACAACTCAAAAATATTTTTTTTTGTTAAAACGCTTAAAAGTACTAAGATAAGCCTATTATGAGCATTTTAAATGTATATGTCAAAAAAGGAGGTAAGAAGACTTGGATTGAAATGGATACTTTTCCTTTAATCTACACCTCTTTAGCTACTAAAATAAAATATCTTCGTCTTCCTTAGTACTGTTGATCAGCTACAACTCAAAAATATTTTTTTTTGTTAAAAAGCTTTAAGTACTAAGATAAGCCTATTATGAGCATTTTAAATGTATATGTCAAAAAAGGAGGTAAGAAGACTTGGATTGAAATGGATACTTTTCCTTTAATCTACACCTCTTTAGCTACTAAAATAAAATATCTTCGTCTTTTTTAGTACTGTCGATCAGCTACAACTCAAAAATATTTTTTTTTGTTAAAACGCTTAAAAGTACTAAGATAAGCCTATTATGAGCATTTTAAATGTATATGTCAAAAAAGGAGGTAAGAAGACTTGGATTGAAATGGATACTTTTCCTTTAATCTACACCTCTTTAGCTACTAAAATAAAATATCTTCGTCTTCCTTAGTACTGTCGATCAGCTACAACTCAAAAATATTTTTTTTTGTTAAAAAGCTTTAAGTACTAAGATAAGCCTATTATGAGCATTTTAAATGTATATGTCAAAAAAGGAGGTAAGAAGACTTGGATTGAAATGGATACTTTTCCTTTAATCTACACCTCTTTAGCTACTAAAATAAAATATCTTCGTCTTCCTTAGTACTGTCGATCAGCTACAACTCAAAAATATTTTTTTTTGTTAAAACGCTTAAAAGTACTAAGATAAGCCTATTATGAGCATTTTAAATGTATATGTCAAAAAAGGAGGTAAGAAGACTTGGATTGAAATGGATACTTTTCCTTTTATCTACACCTCTTTAGCTACTAAAATAAAATATCTTCGTCTTCCTTAGTACTGTCGATCAGCTACAACTCAAAAATATTTTTTTTGTTAAAACGCTTAAATGTACTAAGATAAGCCTATTATGAGCATTTTAAATGTATATGTCAAAAAAGGAGGTAAGAAGACTTGGATTGAAATGGATACTTTTCCTTTAATCTACACCTCTTTAGCTACTAAAATAAAATATCTTCGTCTTCCTTAGTACTGTCGATCAGCTACAACTCAAAAATATTTTTTTTTGTTAAAACGCTTAAAAGTACTAAGATAAGCCTATTATGAGCATTTTAAATGTATATGTCAAAAAAAGAGGTAAGAAGACTTGGATTGAAATGGATACTTTTTCTTTAATCTACACCTCATTAACTACTAAAATAAAATATCTTCGTCTTTTTTAGTACTGTCGATCAGCTACAACTCAAAAATATTTTTTTTTGGTTAAAACGCTTAAAAGTACTAAGATAGGCCTATTATGAGCATTTTAAATGTATATGTCAAAAAAGGATGTATGAAGACTTGGATTGAAATGGATACTTTTCCTTTAATCTACATCTCTTTAGCTACTAAAATAAAATATCTTCGTCTTCCTTAGTACTGTCGATCAGCTACAACTCAAAAATAATTTTTTTTGTTAAAACGCTTAAAAGTACTAAGATAAGCCTATTATGAGCATTTTAAATGTATATGTCAAAAAAGGAGGTAAGAATACTTGGATTGAAATGGATACTTTTCCTTTAATCTACACCTCTTTAGCTACTAAAATAAAATATCTTCGTCTTCCTTAGTACTGTCGATCAGCTACAACTCAAAAATATTTTTTTTGTTAAAACGCTTAAAAGTACTAAGATAAGCCTATTATGAGCATTTTAAATGTATATGTCAAAAAAGGAGGTAAGAAGACTTGGATTGAAATGGATACTTTTCCTTTAATCTACACCTCTTTAGCTACTAAAATAAAATATCTTCGTCTTCCTTAGTACTGTCGATCAGCTACAACTCAAAAATATTTTTTTTTGTTAAAACGCTTAAAAGTACTAAGATAAGCCTATTATGAGCATTTTAAATGTATATGTCAAAAAAGGATGTATGAAGACTTGGATTGAAATGGATACTTTTCCTTTAATCTACATCTATTTAGCTACTAAAATAAAATATCTTCGTCTTCCTTAGTACTGTCGATCAGATACAACTCAAAAATATTTTTTTTTGTTAAAACGCTTAAAAGTACTAAGATAAGCCTATTATGAGCATTTTAAATGTATATGTCAAAAAAGGAGGTAAGAAGACTTGGATTGAAATGGATACTTTTCCTTTAATCTACACCTCTTTAGCTACTAAAATAAAATATCTTCGTCTTTTTTAGTACTGTCGATCAGCTACAACTCAAAAATATTTTTTTTTGTTAAAACGCTTAAAAGTACTAAGATAAGCCTATTATGAGCATTTTAAATGTATATGTCAAAAAAGGAGGTAAGAAGACTTGGATTGAAATGGATACTTTTTCTTTAATCTACACCTCATTAACTACTAAAATAAAATATCTTCGTCTTCCTTAGTACTGTCGATCAGCTACAACTCAAAAATATTTTTTTTTGGTTAAAACGCTTAAAAGTACTAAGATAGGCCTATTATGAGCATTTTAAATGTATATGTCAAAAAAGGATGTATGAAGACTTGGATTGAAATGGATACTTTTCCTTTAATCTACACCTCTTTAACTACTAAAATAAAATATCTTCGTCTTCCTTAGTACTGTCGATCAGCTACAACTCAAAAATAATTTTTTTTGTTAAAAAGCTTTAAGTACTAAGATAAGCCTATTATGAGCATTTTAAATGTATATGTCAAAAAAGGAGGTAAGAAGACTTGGATTGAAATGGATACTTTTCCTTTAATCTACACCTCTTTAGCTACTAAAATAAAATATCTTCGTCTTCCTTAGTACTGTTGATCAGCTACAACTCAAAAATATTTTTTTTTGTTAAAAAGCTTTAAGTACTAAGATAAGCCTATTATGAGCATTTTAAATGTATATGTCAAAAAAGGAGGTAAGAAGACTTGGATTGAAATGGATACTTTTCCTTTAATCTACACCTCTTTAGCTACTAAAATAAAATATCTTCGTCTTTTTTAGTACTGTCGATCAGCTACAACTCAAAAATATTTTTTTTTGTTAAAACGCTTAAAAGTACTAAGATAAGCCTATTATGAGCATTTTAAATGTATATGTCAAAAAAGGAGGTAAGAAGACTTGGATTGAAATGGATACTTTTCCTTTAATCTACACCTCTTTAGCTACTAAAATAAAATATCTTCGTCTTCCTTAGTACTGTCGATCAGCTACAACTCAAAAATATTTTTTTTTGTTAAAAAGCTTTAAGTACTAAGATAAGCCTATTATGAGCATTTTAAATGTATATGTCAAAAAAGGAGGTAAGAAGACTTGGATTGAAATGGATACTTTTCCTTTAATCTACACCTCTTTAGCTACTAAAATAAAATATCTTCGTCTTTTTTAGTACTGTCGATCAGCTACAACTCAAAAATATTTTTTTTTGTTAAAACGCTTAAAAGTACTAAGATAAGCCTATTATGAGCATTTTAAATGTATATGTCAAAAAAGGAGGTAAGAAGACTTGGATTGAAATGGATACTTTTCCTTTAATCTACACCTCTTTAGCTACTAAAATAAAATATCTTCGTCTTCCTTAGTACTGTCGATCAGCTACAACTCAAAAATATTTTTTTTTGTTAAAACGCTTAAAAGTACTAAGATAAGCCTATTATGAGCATTTTAAATGTATATGTCAAAAAAGGATGTATGAAGACTTGGATTGAAATGGATACTTTTCCTTTAATCTACATCTATTTAGCTACTAAAATAAAATATCTTCGTCTTCCTTAGTACTGTCGATCAGCTACAACTCAAAAATATTTTTTTTTGTTAAAACGCTTAAAAGTACTAAGATAAGCCTATTATGAGCATTTTAAATGTATATGTCAAAAAAGGAGGTAAGAAGACTTGGATTGAAATGGATACTTTTCCTTTAATCTACACCTCTTTAGCTACTAAAATAAAATATCTTCGTCTTTTTTAGTACTGTCGATCAGCTACAACTCAAAAATATTTTTTTTTGTTAAAACGCTTAAAAGTACTAAGATAAGCCTATTATGAGCATTTTAAATGTATATGTCAAAAAAGGAGGTAAGAAGACTTGGATTGAAATGGATACTTTTCCTTTAATCTACACCTCTTTAGCTACTAAAATAAAATATCTTCGTCTTCCTTAGTACTGTCGATCAGCTACAACTCAAAAATATTTTTTTTTGTTAAAACGCTTAAAAGTACTAAGATAAGCCTATTATGAGCATTTTAAATGTATATGTCAAAAAAGGAGGTAAGAAGACTTGGATTGAAATGGATACTTTTCCTTTAATCTACACCTCTTTAGCTACTAAAATAAAATATCTTCGTCTTCCTTAGTACTGTCGATCAGCTACAACTCAAAAATATTTTTTTTGTTAAAACGCTTAAAAGTACTAAGATAAGCCTATTATGAGCATTTTAAATGTATATGTCAAAAAAGGAGGTAAGAAGACTTGGATTGAAATGGATACTTTTCCTTTAATCTACACCTCTTTAGCTACTAAAATAAAATATCTTCGTCTTCCTTAGTACTGTCGATCAGCTACAACTCAAAAATATTTTTTTTTGTTAAAACGCTTAAAAGTACTAAGATAAGCCTATTATGAGCATTTTAAATGTATATGTCAAAAAAAGAGGTAAGAAAACTTGGATTGAAATGGATACTTTTTCTTTAATCTACACCTCATTAACTACTAAAATAAAATATCTTCGTCTTTTTTAGTACTGTCGATCAGCTACAACTCAAAAATATTTTTTTTTGGTTAAAACGCTTAAAAGTACTAAGATAGGCCTATTATGAGCATTTTAAATGTATATGTCAAAAAAGGATGTATGAAGACTTGGATTGAAATGGATACTTTTCCTTTAATCTACATCTCTTTAGCTACTAAAATAAAATATCTTCGTCTTCCTTAGTACTGTCGATCAGCTACAACTCAAAAATAATTTTTTTTGTTAAAAAGCTTTAAGTACTAAGATAAGCCTATTATGAGCATTTTAAATGTATATGTCAAAAAAGGAGGTAAGAAGACTTGGATTGAAATGGATACTTTTCCTTTAATCTACACCTCTTTAGCTACTAAAATAAAATATCTTCGTCTTCCTTAGTACTGTCGATCAGCTACAACTCAAAAATATTTTTTTTGTTAAAAAGCTTTAAGTACTAAGATAAGCCTATTATGAGCATTTTAAATGTATATGTCAACAAAGGAGGTAAGAAGACTTGGATTGAAATGGATACTTTTCCTTTAATCTACACCTCTTTAGCTACTAAAATAAAATATCTTCGTCTTTTTTAGTACTGTCGATCAGCTACAACCCAAAAATATTTTTTTTTGTTAAAACGCTTAAAAGTACTAAGATAAGCCTATTATGAGCATTTTAAATGTATATGTCAAAAAAGGAGGTAAGAATACTTGGATTGAAATGGATACTTTTCCTTTAATCTACACCTCTTTAGCTACTAAAATAAAATATCTTCGTCTTCCTTAGTACTGTCGATCAGCTACAACTCAAAAATATTTTTTTTGTTAAAACGCTTAAAAGTACTAAGATAAGCCTATTATGAGCATTTTAAATGTATATGTCAAAAAAGGAGGTAAGAAGACTTGGATTGAAATGGATACTTTTCCTTTAATCTACACCTCTTTAGCTACTAAAATAAAATATCTTCGTCTTCCTTAGTACTGTCGATCAGCTACAACTCAAAAATATTTTTTTTGGGTTAAAACGCTTAAAAGTACTAAGATAGGCCTATTATGAGCATTTTAAATGTATATGTCAAAAAAGGATGTATGAAGACTTGGATTGAAATGGATACTTTTCCTTTAATCTACATCTATTTAGCTACTAAAATAAAATATCTTCGTCTTCCTTAGTACTGTCGATCAGCTACAACTCAAAAATAATTTTTTTTGTTAAAAAGCTTTAAGTACTAAGATAAGCCTATTATGAGCATTTTAAATGTATATGTCAACAAAGGAGGTAAGAAGACTTGGATTGAAATGGATACTTTTCCTTTAATCTACACCACTTTAGTTACTAAAATAAAATATCTTCGTCTTCCTTAGTACTGTCGATCAGCTACAACTCAAAAATATTTTTTTTGTTAAAACGCTTAAAAGTACTAAGATAAGCCTATTATGAGCATTTTAAATGTATATGTCAAAAAAAGAGGTAAGAAGACTTGGATTGAAATGGATACTTTTCCTTTAATCTACACCTCTTTAGCTACTAAAATAAAATATCTTCGTCTTTTTTAGTACTGTCGATCAGCTACAACTCAAAAATATTTTTTTTTGTTAAAACGCTTAAAAGTACTAAGATAAGCCTATTATGAGCATTTTAAATGTATATGTCAAAAAAGGAGGTAAGAAGACTTGGATTGAAATGGATACTTTTCCTTTAATCTACACCTCTTTAGCTTCTAAAATAAAATATCTTCATCTTTTTTAGTACGGTCGATCAGCTACAACTCAAAAATATTTTTTTTTGTTAAAACGCTTAAAAGTACTAAGATAAGCCTATTATGAGCATTTTAAATGTATATGTCAAAAAAGGAGGTAAGAAGACTTGGATTGAAATGGATACTTTTCCTTTAATCTACACCTCTTTAGCTACTAAAATAAAATATCTTCGTCTTCCTTAGTACTGTCGATCAGCTACAACTCAAAAATATTTTTTTTGGTTAAAACGCTTAAAAGTACTAAGATAAGCCTATTATGAGCATTTTAAATGTATATGTCAAAAAAGGAGGTAAGAAGACTTGGATTGAAATGGATACTTTTCCTTTAATCTACACCTCTTTAGCTACTAAAATAAAATATCTTCATCTTCCTTAGTACTGTCGATCAGCTACAACTCAAAAATATTTTTTTTGTTAAAACGCTTAAAAGTACTAAGATAAGCCTATTATGAGCATTTTAAATGTATATGTCAAAAAAGGAGGTAAGAAGACTTGGATTGAAATGGATACTTTTCCTTTAATCTACACCTCTTTAGCTACTAAAATAAAATATCTTCGTCTTTTTTAGTACTGTCGATCAGCTACAACTCAAAAATATTTTTTTTTGGTTAAAACGCTTAAAAGTACTAAGATAAGCCTATTATGAGCATTTTAAATGTATATGTCAAAAAAGGAGGTAAGAAGACTTGGATTGAAATGGATACTTTTCCTTTAATCTACACCTCTTTAGCTACTAAAATAAATTATCTTCGTCTTCCTTAGTACTGTCGATCAGCTACAACTCAAAAATATTTTTTTTTGTTAAAACGCTTAAAAGTACTAAGATAAGCCTATTATTAGCATTTTAAATGTATATGTCAAAAAAGGAGGTAAGAATACTTGGATTGAAATGGATACTTTTCCTTTAATCTACACCTCATTAACTACTAAAATAAAATATCTTCGTCTTCCTTAGTACTGTCGATCAGCTACAACTCAAAAATATTTTTTTTTGTTAAAACGCTTAAAAGTACTAAGATAAGCCTATTATGAGCATTTTAAATGTATATGTCAAAAAAGGAGGTAAGAAGACTTGGATTGAAATGGATACTTTTCCTTTAATCTACACCTCTTTAGCTACTAAAATAAAATATCTTCGTCTTTTTTAGTACTGTCGATCAGCTACAACTCAAAAATATTTTTTTTTGTTAAAACGCTTAAAAGTACTAAGATAAGCCTATTATTAGCATTTTAAATGTATATGTCAAAAAAGGAGGTAAGAAGACTTGGATTGAAATGGATACTTTTCCTTTAATCTACACCTCTTTAGCTACTAAAATAAAATATCTTCGTCTTTTTTAGTACAGTCGATCAGCTACAACTCAAAAATATTTTTTTTTGTTAAAACGCTTAAAAGTACTAAGATAAGCCTATTATAAGTATTTTAAATGTATATGTCAAAAAAGGAGGTAAGAAGACTTGGATTGAAATGGATACTTTTCCTTTAATCTACACCTCTTTAGCTACTAAAATAAAATATCTTCGTCTTCTTTAGTACTGTCGATCAGCTACAACTCAAAAATATTTTTTTTTGTTAAAACGCTTAAAAGTACTAAGATAAGCCTATTATGAGCATTTTAAATGTATATGTCAAAAAAAGAGGTAAGAAGACTTGGATTGAAATGGATACTTTTTCTTTAATCTACATCTCATTAACTACTAAAATAAAATATCTTCGTCTTCCTTAGTACTGTCGATCAGCTACAACTCAAAAATATTTTTTTTGGTTAAAACGCTTAAAAGTACTAAGATAAGCCTATTATAAGCATTTTAAATGTATATGTCAAAAAAAGAGGTAAGAAGACTTGGATTGAAATGGATACTTTTTCTTTAATCTACATCTCATTAACTACTAAAATAAAATATCTTCGTCTTCCTTAGTACTGTCGATCAGCTACAACTCAAAAATATTTTTTTTGGTTAAAACGCTTAAAAGTACTAAGATAAGCCTATTATGAGCATTTTAAATGTATATGTCAAAAAAGGAGGTAAGAAGACTTGGATTGAAATGGATACTTTTCCTTTAATCTACACCTCTTTAGCTACTAAAATAAAATATCTTCGTCTTTTTTAGTACTGTCGATCAGCTACAACTCAAAAATATTTTTTTTTGGTTAAAACGCTTAAAAGTACTAAGATAAGCCTATTATGAGCATTTTAAATGTATATGTCAAAAAAGGAGGTAAGAAGACTTGGATTGAAATGGATACTTTTCCTTTAATCTACACCTCTTTAGCTACTAAAATAAATTATCTTCGTCTTCCTTAGTACTGTCGATCAGCTACAACTCAAAAATATTTTTTTTTGTTAAAACGCTTAAAAGTACTAAGATAAGCCTATTATGAGCATTTTAAATGTATATGTCAAAAAAGGAGGTAAGAAGACTTGGATTGAAAAAGATACTTTTCCTTTAATCTACACCTCTTTAGCTACTAAAATAAAATATCTTCGTCTTTTTAGTACTGTCGATCAGCTACAACTCAAAAATATTTTTTTTTGGTTAAAACGCTTAAAAGTACTAAGATAAGCCTATTATGAGCATTTTAAATGTATATGTCAAAAAAAGAGGTAAGAAGACTTGGATTGAAATGGATACTTTTCCTTTAATCTACACCTCTTTAGCTACTAAAATAAAATATCTTCGTCTTCCTTAGTACTGTCGATCAGCTACAACTCAAAAATATTTTTTTTTGTTAAAACGCTTAAAAGTACTAAGATAAGCCTATTATGAGCATTTTAAATGTATATGTCAAAAAAAGAGGTAAGAAGACTTGGATTGAAATGGATACTTTTCCTTTAATCTACACCTCTTTAGCTACTAAAATAAAATATCTTCGTCTTCCTTAGTACTGTCGATCAGCTACAACTCAAAAATATTTTTTTTTGGTTAAAACGCTTAAAAGTACTAAGATAAGCCTATTATGAGCATTTAAAATGTATATGTCAAAAAAGGATGTATGAAGACTTGGATTGAAATGGATACTTTTCCTTTAATCTACACCTCTTTAGCTACTAAAATAAAATATCTTCGTCTTTTTTAGTACTGTCGATCAGCTACAACTCAAAAATATTTTTTTTTGGTTAAAACGCTTAAAAGTACTAAGATAAGCCTATTATGAGCATTTTAAATGTATATGTCAAAAAAGGAGGTAAGAAGACTTGGATTGAAATGGATACTTTTCCTTTAATCTACACCTCTTTAGCTACTAAAATAAAATATCTTCGTCTTCTTTAGTACTGTCGATCAGCTACAACTCAAAAATATTTTTTTTTGTTAAAACGCTTAAAAGTACTAAGATAAGCCTATTATGAGCATTTTAAATGTATATGTCAAAAAAAGAGGTAAGAAGACTTGGATTGAAATGGATACTTTTTCTTTAATCTACATCTCATTAACTACTAAAATAAAATATCTTCGTCTTCCTTAGTACTGTCGATCAGCTACAACTCAAAAATATTTTTTTTGGTTAAAACGCTTAAAAGTACTAAGATAAGCCTATTATAAGCATTTTAAATGTATATGTCAAAAAAAGAGGTAAGAAGACTTGGATTGAAATGGATACTTTTTCTTTAATCTACACCTCATTAACTACTAAAATAAAATATCTTCGTCTTCCTTAGTACTGTCGATCAGCTACAACTCAAAAATATTTTTTTTTGTTAAAACGCTTAAAAGTACTAAGATGGGCCTATTATGAGCATTTTAAATGTATATGTCAAAAAAGGAGGTAAGAAGACTTGGATTGAAAAAGATACTTTTCCTTTAATCTACACCTCTTTAGCTACTAAAATAAAATATCTTCGTCTTTTTTAGTACTGTCGATCAGCTACAACTCAAAAATATTTTTTTTTGGTTAAAACGCTTAAAAGTACTAAGATAAGCCTATTATGAGCATTTTAAATGTATATGTCAAAAAAAGAGGTAAGAAGACTTGGATTGAAATGGATACTTTTCCTTTAATCTACACCTCTTTAGCTACTAAAATAAAATATCTTCGTCTTCCTTAGTACTGTCGATCAGCTACAACTCAAAAATATTTTTTTTTGTTAAAACGCTTAAAAGTACTAAGATAAGCCTATTATGAGCATTTTAAATGTATATGTCAAAAAAAGAGGTAAGAAGACTTGGATTGAAATGGATACTTTTCCTTTAATCTACACCTCTTTAGCTACTAAAATAAAATATCTTCGTCTTCCTTAGTACTGTCGATCAGCTACAACTCAAAAATATTTTTTTTTGGTTAAAACGCTTAAAAGTACTAAGATAAGCCTATTATGAGCATTTAAAATGTATATGTCAAAAAAGGAGGTAAGAAGACTTGGATTGAAATGGATACTTTTCCTTTAATCTACACCTCTTTAGCTACTAAAATAAAATATCTTCGTCTTTTTTAGTACTGTCGATCAGCTACAACTCAAAAATATTTTTTTTGGTTAAAACGCTTAAAAGTACTAAGATAAGCCTATTATGAGCATTTTAAATGTATATGTCAAAAAAGGAGGTAAGAAGACTTGGATTGAAATGGATACTTTTCCTTTAATCTACACCTCTTTAGCTACTAAAATAAAATATCTTCGTCTTCCTTAGTACTGTCGATCAGCTACAACTCAAAAATATTTTTTTTGTTAAAACGCTTAAAAGTACTAAGATAAGCCTATTATTAGCATTTTAAATGTATATGTCATAAAAAGAGGTAAGAAGACTTGGATTGAAATGGATACTTTTTCTTTAATCTACACCTCATTAGCTACTAAAATAAAATATCTTCGTCTTCCTTAGTACTGTCGATCAGCTACAACTCAAAAATATTTTTTTTTGGTTAAAACGCTTAAAAGTACTAAGATAGGCCTATTATGAGCATTTTAAATGTATATGTCAAAAAAGGATGTATGAAGACTTGGATTGAAATGGATACTTTTCCTTTAATCTACACCGCTTTAGCTACTAAAATAAAATATCTTCGTCTTCCTTAGTACTGTCGATCAGCTACAACTCAAAAATAATTTTTTTTGTTAAAAAGCTTTAAGTACTAAGATAAGCCTATTATGAGCATTTTAAATGTATATGTCAAAAAAGGAGGTAAGAAGACTTGGATTGAAATGGATACTTTTCCTTTAATCTACACCTCTTTAGCTTCTATAATAAAATATATTCGTCTTTTTTAGTACTGTCGATCAGCTACAACTCAAAAATATTTTTTTTTTTTTTAAACGCTTAAAAGTACTAAGATAAGCCTATTATGAGCATTTTAAATGTATATGTCAAAAAAAGAGGTAAGAAGACTTGGATTGAAATGGATACTTTTCCTTTAATCTACACCTCTTTAGCTACTAAAATAAAATATCTTCGTCTTCCTTAGTACTGTCGATCAGCTACAACTCAAAAATATTTTTTTTGTTAAAACGCTTAAAAGTACTAAGATAAGCCTATTATGAGCATTTTAAATGTATATGTCAAAAAAGGAGGTAAGAAGACTTGGATTGAAATGGATACTTTTCCTTTAATCTACACCTCTTTAGCTACTAAAATAAAATATCTTCGTCTTCCTTAGTACTGTCGATCAGCTACAACTCAAAAATATTTTTTTTTGTTAAAACGCTTAAAAGTACTAAGATAAGCCTATTATGAGCATTTTAAATGTATATGTCAAAAAAGGATGTATGAAGACTTGGATTGAAATGGATACTTTTCCTTTAATCTACACCTCTTTAGCTACTAAAATAAAATATCTTCGTCTTTTTTAGTACTGTCGATCAGCTACAACTCAAAAATATTTTTTTTTGGTTAAAACGCTTAAAAGTACTAAGATAAGCCTATTATGAGCATTTTAAATGTATATGTCAAAAAAGGAGGTAAGAAGACTTGGATTGAAATGGATACTTTTCCTTTAATCTACACCTCTTTAGCTACTAAAATAAAATATCTTCGTCTTCCTTAGTACTGTCGATCAGCTACAACTCAAAAATATTTTTTTTGTTAAAACGCTTAAAAGTACTAAGATAAGCCTATTATTAGCATTTTAAATGTATATGTCATAAAAAGAGGTAAGAAGACTTGGATTGAAATGGATACTTTTTCTTTAATCTACACCTCATTAGCTACTAAAATAAAATATCTTCGTCTTCCTTAGTACTGTCGATCAGCTACAACTCAAAAATATTTTTTTTTGGTTAAAACGCTTAAAAGTACTAAGATAGGCCTATTATGAGCATTTTAAATGTATATGTCAAAAAAGGATGTATGAAGACTTGGATTGAAATGGATACTTTTCCTTTAATCTACACCGCTTTAGCTACTAAAATAAAATATCTTCGTCTTCCTTAGTACTGTCGATCAGCTACAACTCAAAAATAATTTTTTTTGTTAAAAAGCTTTAAGTACTAAGATAAGCCTATTATGAGCATTTTAAATGTATATGTCAAAAAAGGAGGTAAGAAGACTTGGATTGAAATGGATACTTTTCCTTTAATCTACACCTCTTTAGCTTCTATAATAAAATATATTCGTCTTTTTTAGTACTGTCGATCAGCTACAACTCAAAAATATTTTTTTTTTGTTAAAACGCTTAAAAGTACTAAGATAAGCCTATTATGAGCATTTTAAATGTATATGTCAAAAAAAGAGGTAAGAAGACTTGGATTGAAATGGATACTTTTCCTTTAATCTACACCTCTTTAGCTACTAAAATAAAATATCTTCGTCTTCCTTAGTACTGTCGATCAGCTACAACTCAAAAATATTTTTTTTGTTAAAACGCTTAAAAGTACTAAGATAAGCCTATTATGAGCATTTTAAATGTATATGTCAAAAAAGGAGGTAAGAAGACTTGGATTGAAATGGATACTTTTCCTTTAATCTACACCTCTTTAGCTACTAAAATAAAATATCTTCGTCTTCCTTAGTACTGTCGACCAGCTACAACTCAAAAATATTTTTTTTTGTTAAAACGCTTAAAAGTACTAAGATAAGCCTATTATGAGCATTTTAAATGTATATGTCAAAAAAGGATGTATGAAGACTTGGATTGAAATGGATACTTTTCCTTTAATCTACACCTCTTTAGCTACTAAAATAAAATATCTTCGTCTTCCTTAGTACTGTCGATCAGCTACAACTCAAAAATATTTTTTTTGTTAAAACGCTTAAAAGTACTAAGATAAGCCTATTATGAGCATTTTAAATGTATATGTCAAAAAAGGAGGTAAGAAGACTTGGATTGAAATGGATACTTTTCCTTTAATCTACACCTCTTTAGCTACTAAAATAAAATATCTTCGTCTTTTTTAGTACTGTCGATCAGCTACAACTCAAAAATATTTTTTTTTGGTTAAAACGCTTAAAAGTACTAAGATAAGCCTATTATGAGCATTTTAAATGTATATGTCAAAAAAGGAGGTAAGAAGACTTGGATTGAAATGGATACTTTTCCTTTAATCTACACCTCTTTAGCTACTAAAATAAAATATCTTCGTCTTCCTTAGTACTGTCGATCAGCTACAACTCAAAAATATTTTTTTTGTTAAAACGCTTAAAAGTACTAAGATAAGCCTATTATTAGCATTTTAAATGTATATGTCATAAAAAGAGGTAAGAAGACTTGGATTGAAATGGATACTATTTCTTTAATCTACACCTCATTAGCTACTAAAATAAAATATCTTCGTCTTCCTTAGTACTGTCGATCAGCTACAACTCAAAAATATTTTTTTTTGGTTAAAACGCTTAAAAGTACTAAGATAAGCCTATTATGAGCATTTTAAATGTATATGTCAAAAAAGGATGTATGAAGACTTGGATTGAAATGGATACTTTTCCTTTAATCTACACCGCTTTAGCTACTAAAATAAAATATCTTCGTCTTCCTTAGTACTGTCGATCAGCTACAACTCAAAAATAATTTTTTTTGTTAAAAAGCTTTAAGTACTAAGATAAGCCTATTATGAGCATTTTAAATGTATATGTCAAAAAAGGAGGTAAGAAGACTTGGATTGAAATGGATACTTTTCCTTTAATCTACACCTCTTTAGCTTCTATAATAAAATATATTCGTCTTTTTTAGTACTGTCGATCAGCTACAACTCAAAAATATTTTTTTTTTGTTAAAACGCTTAAAAGTACTAAGATAAGCCTATTATGAGCATTTTAAATGTATATGTCAAAAAAAGAGGTAAGAAGACTTGGATTGAAATGGATACTTTTCCTTTAATCTACACCTCTTTAGCTACTAAAATAAAATATCTTCGTCTTCCTTAGTACTGTCGATCAGCTACAACTCAAAAATATTTTTTTTGTTAAAACGCTTAAAAGTACTAAGATAAGCCTATTATGAGCATTTTAAATGTATATGTCAAAAAAGGAGGTAAGAAGACTTGGATTGAAATGGATACTTTTCCTTTAATCTACACCTCTTTAGCTACTAAAATAAAATATCTTCGTCTTCCTTAGTACTGTCGACCAGCTACAACTCAAAAATATTTTTTTTTGTTAAAACGCTTAAAAGTACTAAGATAAGCCTATTATGAGCATTTTAAATGTATATGTCAAAAAAGGATGTATGAAGACTTGGATTGAAATGGATACTTTTCCTTTAATCTACACCTCTTTAGCTACTAAAATAAAATATCTTCGTCTTTTTTAGTACTGTCGATCAGCTACAACTCAAAAATATTTTTTTTTGGTTAAAACGCTTAAAAGTACTAAGATAAGCCTATTATGAGCATTTTAAATGTATATGTCAAAAAAGGAGGTAAGAAGACTTGGATTGAAATGGATACTTTTCCTTTAATCTACACCTCTTTAGCTTCTAAAATAAAATATCTTCGTCTTCCTTAGTACTGTCGATCAGCTACAACTCAAAAATATTTTTTTTTGGTTAAAACGCTTAAAAGTACTAAGATAAGCCTATTATGAGCATTTTAAATGTATATGTCAAAAAAAGAGGTAAGAAGACTTGGATTGAAATGGATACTTTTCCTTTAATCTACACCTCTTTAGCTACTAAAATAAAATATCTTCGTCTTCCTTAGTACTGTCGATCAGCTACAACTCAAAAATATTTTTTTTGTTAAAACGCTTAAAAGTACTAAGATAAGCCTATTATGAGCATTTTAAATGTATATGTCAAAAAAGGAGGTAAGAAGACTTGGATTGAAATGGATACTTTTCCTTTAATCTACACCTCTTTAGCTACTAAAATAAAATATCTTCGTCTTTTTTAGTACTGTCGATCAGCTACAACTCAAAAATATTTTTTTTTGGTTAAAACGCTTAAAAGTACTAAGATAAGCCTATTATGAGCATTTTAAATGTATATGTCAAAAAAGGAGGTAAGAAGACTTGGATTGAAATGGATACTTTTCCTTTAATCTACACCTCTTTAGCTACTAAAATAAAATATCTTCGTCTTCCTTAGTACTGTCGATCAGCTACAACTCAAAAATATTTTTTTTGTTAAAACGCTTAAAAGTACTAAGATAAGCCTATTATTAGCATTTTAAATGTATATGTCATAAAAAGAGGTAAGAAGACTTGGATTGAAATGGATACTTTTTCTTTAATATACACCTCATTAGCTACTAAAATAAAATATCTTCGTCTTCCTTAGTACTGTCGATCAGCTACAACTCAAAAATATTTTTTTTTGGTTAAAACGCTTAAAAGTACTAAGATAGGCCTATTATGAGCATTTTAAATGTATATGTCAAAAAAGGATGTATGAAGACTTGGATTGAAATGGATACTTTTCCTTTAATCTACACCGCTTTAGCTACTAAAATAAAATATCTTCGTCTTCCTTAGTACTGTCGATCAGCTACAACTCAAAAATAATTTTTTTTGTTAAAAAGCTTTAAGTACTAAGATAAGCCTATTATGAGCATTTTAAATGTATATGTCAAAAAAGGAGGTAAGAAGACTTGGATTGAAATGGATACTTTTCCTTTAATCTACACCTCTTTAGCTTCTATAATAAAATATATTCGTCTTTTTTAGTACTGTCGATCAGCTACAACTCAAAAATATTTTTTTTTTGTTAAAACGCTTAAAAGTACTAAGATAAGCCTATTATGAGCATTTTAAATGTATATGTCAAAAAAAGAGGTAAGAAGACTTGGATTGAAATGGATACTTTTCCTTTAATCTACACCTCTTTAGCTACTAAAATAAAATATCTTCGTCTTCCTTAGTACTGTCGATCAGCTACAACTCAAAAATATTTTTTTTGTTAAAACGCTTAAAAGTACTAAGATAAGCCTATTATGAGCATTTTAAATGTATATGTCAAAAAAGGAGGTAAGAAGACTTGGATTGAAATGGATACTTTTCCTTTAATCTACACCTCTTTAGCTACTAAAATAAAATATCTTCGTCTTCCTTAGTACTGTCGATCAGCTACAACTCAAAAATATTTTTTTTTGTTAAAACGCTTAAAAGTACTAAGATAAGCCTATTATGAGCATTTTAAATGTATATGTCAAAAAAGGATGTATGAAGACTTGGATTGAAATGGATACTTTTCCTTTAATCTACACCTCATTAGCTACTAAAATAAAATATCTTCGTCTTCCTTAGTACTGTCGATCAGCTACAACTCAAAAATATTTTTTTTTGGTTAAAACGCTTAAAAGTACTAAGATAGGCCTATTATGAGCATTTTAAATGTATATGTCAAAAAAGGATGTATGAAGACTTGGATTGAAATGGATACTTTTCCTTTAATCTACACCGCTTTAGCTACTAAAATAAAATATCTTCGTCTTCCTTAGTACTGTCGATCAGCTACAACTCAAAAATAATTTTTTTTGTTAAAAAGCTTTAAGTACTAAGATAAGCCTATTATGAGCATTTTAAATGTATATGTCAAAAAAGGAGGTAAGAAGACTTGGATTGAAATGGATACTTTTCCTTTAATCTACACCTCTATAGCTTCTATAATAAAATATATTCGTCTTTTTTAGTACTGTCGATCAGCTACAACTCAAAAATATTTTTTTTTTGTTAAAACGCTTAAAAGTACTAAGATAAGCCTATTATGAGCATTTTAAATGTATATGTCAAAAAAAGAGGTAAGAAGACTTGGATTGAAATGGATACTTTTCCTTTAATCTACACCTCTTTAGCTACTAAAATAAAATATCTTCGTCTTCCTTAGTACTGTCGATCAGCTACAACTCAAAAATATTTTTTTTGTTAAAACGCTTAAAAGTACTAAGATAAGCCTATTATGAGCATTTTAAATGTATATGTCAAAAAAGGAGGTAAGAAGACTTGGATTGAAATGGATACTTTTCCTTTAATCTACACCTCTTTAGCTACTAAAATAAAATATCTT
The DNA here is from genome assembly GCA_964016965.1 of Diacarnus erythraeanus. Classification (NCBI taxonomy): domain Eukaryota; kingdom Metazoa; phylum Porifera; class Demospongiae; order Poecilosclerida; family Podospongiidae; genus Diacarnus; species Diacarnus erythraeanus. The sequence continues at coordinate 5,065,689 of OZ024673.1, read as the reverse complement.
CGTCTTCCTTAGTACTGTCGACCAGCTACAACTCAAAAATATTTTTTTTTGTTAAAACGCTTAAAAGTACTAAGATAAGCCTATTATGAGCATTTTAAATGTATATGTCAAAAAAGGATGTATGAAGACTTGTATTGAAATGGATACTTTTCCTTTAATCTACACCTCTTTAGCTACTAAAATAAAATATCTTCGTCTTCCTTAGTACTGTCGATCAGCTACAACTCAAAAATATTTTTTTTGTTAAAACGCTTAAAAGTACTAAGATAAGCCTATTATGAGCATTTTAAATGTATATGTCAAAAAAGGAGGTAAGAAGACTTGGATTGAAATGGATACTTTTCCTTTAATCTACACCTCTTTAGCTACTAAAATAAAATATCTTCGTCTTTTTTAGTACTGTCGATCAGCTACAACTCAAAAATATTTTTTTTTGGTTAAAACGCTTAAAAGTACTATGATAAGCCTATTATGAGCATTTTAAATGTATATGTCAAAAAAGGAGGTAAGAAGACTTGGATTGAAATGGATACTTTTCCTTTAATCTACACCTCTTTAGCTACTAAAATAAAATATCTTCGTCTTCCTTAGTACTGTCGATCAGCTACAACTCAAAAATATTTTTTTTGTTAAAACGCTTAAAAGTACTAAGATAAGCCTATTATTAGCATTTTAAATGTATATGTCAAAAAAAGAGGTAAGAAGACTTGGATTGAAATGGATACTTTTTCTTTAATCTACACCTCATTAGCTACTAAAATAAAATATCTTCGTCTTCCTTAGTACTGTCGATCAGCTACAACTCAAAAATATTTTTTTTTGGTTAAAACGCTTAAAAGTACTAAGATAGGCCTATTATGAGCATTTTAAATGTATATGTCAAAAAAGGATGTATGAAGACTTGGATTGAAATGGATACTTTTCCATTAATCTACACCTCTTTAGCTACTAAAATAAAATATCTTCGTCTTCCTTAGTACTGTCGATCAGCTACAACTCAAAAATAATTTTTTTTGTTAAAAAGCTTTAAGTACTAAGATAAGCCTATTATGAGCATTTTAAATGTATATGTCAAAAAAGGAGGTAAGAAGACTTGGATTGAAATGGATACTTTTCCTTTAATCTACACCTCTTTAGCTTCTATAATAAAATATATTCGTCTTTTAGTACTGTCGATCAGCTACAACTCAAAACTATTTTTTTTTGTTAAAACGCTTAAAAGTACTAAGATAAGCCTATTATGAGCATTTTAAATGTATATGTCAAAAAAAGAGGTAAGAAGACTTGGATTGAAATGGATACTTTTCCTTTAATCTACACCTCTTTAGCTACTAAAATAAAATATCTTCGTCTTCCTTAGTACTGTCGATCAGCTACAACTCAAAAATATTTTTTTTGTTAAAACGCTTAAAAGTACTAAGATAAGCCTATTATGAGCATTTTAAATGTATATGTCAAAAAAGGAAATAAAAATACTTGGATTGAAATGGATACTTTTTCTTTAATCTACACCTCATTAACTACTAAAATAAAATATCTTTGTCTTCCTTAGTACTGTCGATCAGCTACAACTCAAAAATATTTTTTTTTGGTTAAAACGCTTAAAAGTACTATGATAAGCCTATTATGAGCATTTTAAATGTATATGTCAAAAAAGGAGGTAAGAAGACTTGGATTGAAATGGATACTTTTCCTTTAATCTACACCTCTTTAGCTTCTAAAATAAAATATCTTCGTCTTTTTTATTACTGTCGATCAGCTACAACTCAAAAATATTTTTTTTTGTTAAAACGCTTAAAAGTACTAAGATAAGCCTATTATGAGCATTTTAAATGTATATGCCAAAAAAGGAGGTAAGAAGACTTGGATTGAAATGGATACTTTTCCTTTAATCTACACCTCTTTAGCTACTAAAATAAAATATCTTCGTCTTCCTTAGTACTGTCGATCAGCTACAACTCAAAAATATTTTTTTTTGTTAAAACGCTTAAAAGTACTAAGATAAGCCTATTATGAGCATTTTAAATGTATATGTCAAAAAAAGAGGTAAGAAGACTTGGATTGAAATGGATACTTTTCCTTTAATCTACACCTCTTTAGCTACTAAAATAAAATATCTTCGTCTTCCTTAGTACTGTCGATCAGCTACAACTCAAAAATATTTTTTTTTGGTTAAAACGCTTAAAAGTACTAAGATAAGCCTATTATGAGCATTTAAAATGTATATGTCAAAAAAGGAGGTAAGAAGACTTGGATTGAAATGGATACTTTTCCTTTAATCTACACCTCTTTAGCTACTAAAATAAAATATCTTCGTCTTTTTTAGTACTGTCGATCAGCTACAACTCAAAAATATTTTTTTTTGGTTAAAACGCTTAAAAGTACTAAGATAAGCCTATTATGAGCATTTTAAATGTATATGTCAAAAAAGGAGGTAAGAAGACTTGGATTGAAATGGATACTTTTCCTTTAATCTACACCTCTTTAGCTACTAAAATAAAATATCTTCGTCTTCCTTAGTACTGTCGATCAGCTACAACTCAAAAATATTTTTTTTGTTAAAACGCTTAAAAGTACTAAGATAAGCCTATTATTAGCATTTTAAATGTATATGTCATAAAAAGAGGTAAGAAGACTTGGATTGAAATGGATACTTTTTCTTTAATCTACACCTCATTAGCTACTAAAATAAAATATCTTCGTCTTCCTTAGTACTGTCGATCAGCTACAACTCAAAAATTTTTTTTTTTGGTTAAAACGCTTAAAAGTACTAAGATAGGCCTATTATGAGCATTTTAAATGTATATGTCAAAAAAGGATGTATGAAGACTTGAATTGAAATGGATACTTTTCCTTTAATCTACACCGCTTTAGCTACTAAAATAAAATATCTTCGTCTTCCTTAGTACTGTCGATCAGCTACAACTCAAAAATAATTTTTTTTGTTAAAAAGCTTTAAGTACTAAGATAAGCCTATTATGAGCATTTTAAATGTATATGTCAAAAAAGGAGGTAAGAAGACTTGGATTGAAATGGATACTTTTCCTTTAATCTACACCTCTTTAGCTTCTATAATAAAATATATTCGTCTTTTTTAGTACTGTCGATCAGCTACAACTCAAAAATATTTTTTTTTTGTTAAAACGCTTAAAAGTACTAAGATAAGCCTATTATGAGCATTTTAAATGTATATGTCAAAAAAAGAGGTAAGAAGACTTGGATTGAAATGGATACTTTTCCTTTAATCTACACCTCTTTAGCTACTAAAATAAAATATCTTCGTCTTCCTTAGTACTGTCGATCAGCTACAACTCAAAAATATTTTTTTTGTTAAAACGCTTAAAAGTACTAAGATAAGCCTATTATGAGCATTTTAAATGTATATGTCAAAAAAGGAGGTAAGAAGACTTGGATTGAAATGGATACTTTTCCTTTAATCTACACCTCTTTAGCTACTAAAATAAAATATCTTCGTCTTCCTTAGTACTGTCGATCAGCTACAACTCAAAAATATTTTTTTTTGTTAAAACGCTTAAAAGTACTAAGATAAGCCTATTATGAGCATTTTAAATGTATATGTCAAAAAAGGATGTATGAAGACTTGGATTGAAATGGATACTTTTCCTTTAATCTACACCTCTTTAGCTACTAAAATAAAATATCTTCGTCTTTTTTAGTACTGTCGATCAGCTACAACTCAAAAATATTTTTTTTTGGTTAAAACGCTTAAAAGTACTAAGATAAGCCTATTATGAGCATTTTAAATGTATATGTCAAAAAAGGAGGTAAGAAGACTTGGATTGAAATGGATACTTTTCCTTTAATCTACACCTCTTTAGCTACTAAAATAAAATATCTTCGTCTTCCTTAGTACTGTCGATCAGCTACAACTCAAAAATATTTTTTTTGTTAAAACGCTTAAAAGTACTAAGATAAGCCTATTATTAGCATTTTAAATGTATATGTCATAAAAAGAGGTAAGAAGACTTGGATTGAAATGGATACTTTTTCTTTAATCTACACCTCATTAGCTACTAAAATAAAATATCTTCGTCTTCCTTAGTACTGTCGATCAGCTACAACTCAAAAATATTTTTTTTTGGTTAAAACGCTTAAAAGTACTAAGATAGGCCTATTATGAGCATTTTAAATGTATATGTCAAAAAAAGATGTATGAAGACTTGGATTGAAATGGATACTTTTCCTTTAATCTACACCGCTTTAGCTACTAAAATAAAATATCTTCGTCTTCCTTAGTACTGTCGATCAGCTACAACTCAAAAATAATTTTTTTTGTTAAAAAGCTTTAAGTACTAAGATAAGCCTATTATGAGCATTTTAAATGTATATGTCAAAAAAGGAGGTAAGAAGACTTGGATTGAAATGGATACTTTTCCTTTAATCTACACCTCTTTAGCTTCTATAATAAAATATATTCGTCTTTTTTAGTACTGTCGATCAGCTACAACTCAAAAATATTTTTTTTTTGTTAAAACGCTTAAAAGTACTAAGATAAGCCTATTATGAGCATTTTAAATGTATATGTCAAAAAAAGAGGTAAGAAGACTTGGATTGAAATGGATACTTTTCCTTTAATCTACACCTCTTTAGCTACTAAAATAAAATATCTTCGTCTTCCTTAGTACTGTCGATCAGCTACAACTCAAAAATATTTTTTTTGTTAAAACGCTTAAAAGTACTAAGATAAGCCTATTATGAGCATTTTAAATGTATATGTCAAAAAAGGAGGTAAGAAGACTTGGATTGAAATGGATACTTTTCCTTTAATCTACACCTCTTTAGCTACTAAAATAAAATATCTTCGTCTTCCTTAGTACTGTCGACCAGCTA